>JARLTB010000207.1:2540000-2705000 GCA_030141615.1 Unio pictorum | reverse complement strand
CAGCCATGGCGATGGTCTAGGTGTATAAACAACTAAAAGTGCAAGGTATAACAATTTAATAAAATATATCAAATATATTCAACAATTTCATCGACAAATTTCTCATCCGTTATCTCTTTCGAACAAATAAAAACAATGACCTATTCACAGCTGCCAATCCCCATCTCATCATATGAATTTAAGTTCTTGTGTTTGTTACTCATCTGTCCGCCTCTGGTTTCTCTTTCGGTACATTTGACTACGTGCTCTCCTAGTACTTACGAATTCATCCTGCCGACATTTCCGGTACTCTCTTCCAAGCTTCTTTTCGACACTGCACCTCCACACAACTGCTAGCATCACAATAGATCTCCCACATGCTCTTAACGCGTCTTCTGATCCTCGGGTGTAGCATCTCACACTCACCCGGAAAGCTCCCTAACACCACGAGGGAATGATAACATTAATACATAAGGGAAAAGGTAATAGGGATGAAATTGAAAGTTGGAGACCCATCTCACTCCTTAACATTGATTATACAATTATCAGTAAAATATTAGCTGAAAGGGTCAAAGAGTGTCTTGACCCAATCATAAATATAATTCAAACTAGCGGGCCAAAAGGTAGGGACATACAAAACAACATTTTAAACATTAAAACTATTATAAAACACATACATATGACTGGTAATAATAGTGCTATGGTACTAATTGACCAGGAAAAAGCCTTTGACAGACTTGAGCAAAATTACCAATATAAGACACTAGAAAAATTTGGCTTTGGAGAAAACTTCCAAAACTGGACCAAAATCCTGTATAAGGATATAAACTCAATTGTACAGGTAAATGGGGCAAAAACGGATAAATTTGAAATTCAAAGATCGGTGAGGCAGGGATGCCCACTATATATGCTATTATACGTAATTTCAATCGAAATACTAAGTATCAAAATTAAAAGCAACCAAAAAATAGTAGGGATCAAAGTTCCAAATATCAAAGAAGAAGTGAAGGTGATGCAACACGCTGATGATTGTACAAACTTTATCCAAGATGGAAAATCCTATAATGAACTAATAAAGGAATTTGAAAAATTTGGGAAAGTTTCGGGATCTAAGATAAATCCCGAAAAAAACAGAAATTGTATTAATAGGAAAATGGAGAGGTAAGAAACATGGGCTACCTACTCCTTTAATTAAAGACAATATAAAAACGTTAGGTATAAATTTTGGAAAAGAGGAAATGAAAAGGAATCTGAAGGACATCAGGGAAAATATACAAAAAAATCTGCAAATCTGGGCACCAATGCCAATATGCTTCCTGGAACGAGCACAAGTTGCCAAAATTTACATGTATGTGCACCTTAATTATAAACTAAAAACGGTAGACATTAAAAAACGCAACACTAAAAAAAATAGATAACGAAATGATTAAATATTTATGGGGCTTTCAAATGCACTACACCAACAAAGAAACTTTATATAGGGAAGGGAAAAGCGACTCTAATTAAATGCACCAACATTCTAAACAGGTTTAAGAATATTAAAGCGGAGCCTAAAATTGCATGGCATGGGCTTTATATTTATTGCTTTGGTTTCTCTATGAAGCAGAGAAACGACATATATAGGAATAATAGACTAATAAAACTCTCAGAGGTGCCAAGAAAATTAAGATCGATAAAAGATTTACTTTAAAAATATAGGGACGCTAAGGAACTATGGGAAATTGACACAAAATCCACATACAAATGGCTAACAGAACACACAATAAATAAGGATAAAAACTAATGTAGAACAAAAACACATAAACATTAATTGGGATAGGGCATGGGGAAACTGGGTCAAACTAAGATCCTTAAAAATGAAAAGTATCCTGTTCAAATACATGCACGATGCGTGGTTGACAGGAGAAACAGCACGGAGACGGCATATGATCGTAGTGTCGCCGAAATGTCCACTATGAAGAAACTACACTTTTTAAAAAAAAAAAAAAACATATCATTACTCAATGCAAATTTATCCTACAAGAAAGAAACGATATCATCTTTAATATTAACAAAAAAACAAACATACAATGAAGTAAATTTTTTATATCTAGACGGAAATTTTTCTAAAGATGTTTTACACGAAATAACCAAGTTCATAGTTAGGAATATGATAGCATGCGGACCAGTCTTTAAAATAGGGGGAAAAATTAGATAGAAGGGAGGGACAGGGACCTCAGGAGGAGAAAGTACTAGCAATGAAAACACGGGGCTAAATCACATGGCGCTACGCGAAGTGGGCAGGCCCATGGAAGAGCTGGGAAACAAATTCGCCTAGAGAATTAAGCACATCAACACAACTCACGCATTAGATAGTTTACGTCTTTATTTTAAACCATACACCCACATAAGCATGCTATCATACAAAGTCACTGGTGACTAACACTCATTAATACTCTGTGGAGAAAGAAAGCCCGCTTAAAGGGAAGTTCAAATCTTTTTTCGGCACGGAATAGGGAATTAACGATAAATAAATAAAGGTCACAAAAAGATCGAGACGGGTGATGTGCAAACAAAATAAAAAAAATTACGGATCCCGTTTCGATCAAAGTAGATCTATTATATAAATAAGAAAGATTACAAAACATGGAACACCATAAAGCAAACATTAAAACAATAGGTTGGAAACAACCATTTAAACTAAATTCAAAATTTTTAAATATAAATTAAATATAACTATAAAGTCTATTAAAAAGACCGTTTAGGGGTCTTTGTATGGTTAAACAACTGGGAACTCTTGATCAAAATGGCTATCCTTACAAGATACACTGTATACATATGTATACATATAGCAACATACAAATAGCACAACACAAATAACACGCACAGGATACAGGAAACCCATAGCCAGGATTAACATTAAAAAATAAAGACAAGAAACCCATGATGGGCCTCTGAGCTCGGGTGAAATTGTCATAGAAAACATTTGGGACCAAAATATCCTCCTATTTTCATATAATCCCGATGGGACAAAATTAAGGTTAGGGTAACTAAATGGAATTTCCTAAAAAAAAAAAAAAAAAAAAAAAAAAAAACCACAAAAGTACACATCGGTGGGAACACACTCGTACATAAAAACTTTTTTTTTTTTTTAGTTTTTTTTCAATAGGGGGAGGGGGCATCTGTCTAGTGCCCCCCTCCCCCCCAAAAAAATACCCCCGCAAATCCAACTTAGAATTTCACTAGAATCCTTCCCATCGTTTAAGGAGCGTACAACTTCGGCTACCCGGAATACAGTCCTGTGCCTCTTTACTGATCTACGATCCACCATTGGCGATGTTCAAACGTACTAACGGAAAATTGGATTTTGTCTGAACATAACGGTGCTATTTGAGACTCCACACTTGATTTGAATCTCTCAGGTTTTGATTTGATTACGGTTTGGTCTCTTTAAAAACTGCCCTGGGTAATTTATCACTTACCTGTCGCGCTTGAGGTCCGTTCCCCACAAGTCCAAAACTGCTTCCAAACTGGTCATGACATCATAGAGTGATTGCAAAACAATCAAAGGAGTCCCTACCTGGACTGACCGGCGGTAGATTCCCAGGGAAAATATCATCAAAACGGGCCGTTGGGTATTGGTTAAACAACAAAAAAGCAGTTTATTGCGTCCAGAATCGGATCTAAAGTAGTAATCTTACATAATACGTATTGGTATCATCCCTGCTCTTAGCTACAATTTAACTATGAGAAGATATGTGTAGACATGAAGCATCAGCAAATTTTCCCCATAACGTGACTGTATGTATGTATGTATGTATGTATGTATGTATGTATGTATGTATGTATGTATGTATGTATGTATGTATGTATGTATGTATGTATGTATGTATGTATGTAGGTAGGTAGGTAGGTAGGTAGGTAGGTAGGCAGGCAGGCAGGCAGGTAGGTAGGTAGGTAGGTGTGTGTGGGGGATAGGTAGGTAGGTTGGTCGGTAGGTAGGTATGTATATATGTAACCGCTCCGGTGGCCTAGTGGTTTGAGCGTACGCCGCGGGAGGTTCTTGGTTCGATTACCGGCCGAGTCATACCAAAGACTTACAAAAATGACACTAACAGCTTACTCGCTTGGCACTCAGCATTAAGAGGTTAGTGTTAGTACTGGTCGGCCTGGTGTCAGGATAATGTGACTGGATGGGACATCATGCTACATGTCTGCGGCATGATGCCCCAGTGTTAGAAATCACTATAAACTGCCTCACTGCAGACATCGTAGCGATATGAGTGAATAATTGTGAAAGCTACATTAAAAAATCCTAATCAAACAAACAAACAAAATGTATGTATGTATGTATGTATGTATGTATGTATGTATGTATGTATGTATGTATGTATGTATGTATGTATGTATGTATGTATGTATGTATGTAGCGTTTAAAAGTGGCACAATAGTGGTAATATGGTGTATACTAAAATTAAAGTTCGAAAATGTAAATATTAAGAATTGCACAAAAACTCATAGATTCTTCTAATTAAATGACAACAAACATGAAGTACAGGCAAATTAAATGTCATAATTCTGTTAAAGGTATATCCGATATAAAGCTAAAGCAAACGCATGTTATTATATATATATATATATATATATATATATATATATATATATATATATATATATATATATATATATATATATATATATATATATATATATATATATATATATATATACAAAACCGCATTATGATCGACACAGCAAAGATTCGTCTTTTACTATTTAGTTCTGGTCTAAAGTTTGTGGAATTTTCATTTAAATTGTATTGCAAAGTATCAATGAAAGTTTGAACGACCAAGCCTTACTATATACATGTAAAGGTGATTTGCCAATTACTTGATCCACAGTTATCACTTCCCCATTTAAGGGAGTTATCAAAAGCCAATCACTTAGTGGGATGATGCAGTGAGTCAGTTATTAACAGTTATTTCCCTTCCAGAAGGAAACACGCCCACTGCTATGATGCTGCATATAAATCAGGGTTGTCCAACATCTTCAATACGTGGGTCACATGGAATATCAAGTTCGTAGGCCATACATATTATAATAATTGTACTACAATTATAGAACTTACTTTTCGTATGAGGGTACACCACACATAAATGACCGGCGTACCGGATACGTAGTCAGGTCATTCGGGTATAAACGATACTACTCTTGAAGCCTTACCCCTTCACTTGATAATGGGACACTCCAAAGATGTTTTACAGTCAAACACATGAAATACAATTAGACAGCTGCGTGCACATGTCAAACTGCATTTCAAAGGATTTAAAATTTTTTTTTAAAAAATTCAAGCCAGGAACACATGTGTTTGTGTTTATTTGTTATTTGCATATGGACTTATTAATTAATCTGCATCTAGCTGGTAATGCTGGTAGTGCTGTAAGAACTAAGACAGCTAATGTATATGCCAAGTGAAAAGTTCTTTAAGAAAAAGTGTGCAAAAAAAGTCCAAGTGGGAGTGAGATCGCTCTCAATTCAGACATTTGCCTAATAACCAATTTAACGCACGCGAAGTTGGCTGAGAATACAGGTTCATAGGATGCCTTCTACATATATTTTTCCTCTTCTGTTGACTGGATACATTATTATTTATAGGTTTTTGTAGTTATTGTATCTTCATCAGAAGTTGACTACACATTGTACCATTGCCCATCAGCTGCAAACTAGGCAGCTGCTTAGGGCCCCAACCTCGGAGGGTCACACGGGTCATGTACATGTGCTCGACGCAAACTTGATGTGAAGAAAAGAAACAACAATCTAAAGGAACAAAATCATACAGAGTGACAAAAATACCTTAGATTACCCTTATGACCCATTCTGACATAGGACCATTTCTATTAAAGAGAGAAGGTTTGTAACTTCCAAATGCTTGGTTCCACCCATGATCCTCGATTTCATTCTGCTGTTTCCATATTTAAAAGCACACAACCATTCTCTATGACTTGTTTTACTCTTGAGATATTTTTCTATTCATCAAGCCATCAACGACTTTTCTACGTGGTACCAAACTGAAGTTACGGCTTCCGAAACTTGCGATTTTCGCGAATTTTTCCTCTTCGGTCAAGTGCGAGCTCATGTGACAACCGGTGAAAAGAACTACATGTACTATGTTTGCGACTCTACGATACATTAATTCTTTAATTACAGAACAGTGATAAATGCAAAAGTAAGTTTTTACTTAGTATTAACTCGATTCAAATTTAGGAATCCTGTTCCATGGAAGAATTAGATATTTTCTACTTCATTGCACATATCGTAAACAAGCGACTCTATTTTCAAAACAGTTCAACTTTTAGGCACATACGTCAACGCCGAAATTAGACTGGCTCAAACGATTATTCTTAAATTACATCCACGCATCAGATATTTCGACGTTGACGCGTGGGCTAAAGTCTATTTATGTAGTATGATAGAGAGGATCCTATTTCAGAATGGGTCATAAGGGTAATCTAAGGTATTTTTGTCACTCTGTATGATTTTGTTCCGTTAGATTATTGTTTCTTTTCTTCACATCAAGCTCGCGTCGAGCACCTGTGGGGTCATGTTGGCATTCAGCACCGACTATTTCAGTAATGGGTGCCATTGGTTTTAGAAATTGATTATATACATACCTTTAAGTGGTAAATTATTCACTTCTTTGGATTCGTTAGCATCCATATTCCTTTGGAAGACCATTATTTAGACGCCCCGAGAGGTGCATACGGCACAATCACTGTTCAAGTACGTATACATGTTTAGACGCAATGAACCTAACTGTGCGATCCAATACAATTCAGATAGAATGTCGTGCGCTGTGATGTTTCACTGAAAGCTACGCATATTGATAAACAAATTCGTACTTCCCTCGATTGTGACGATTCCACTCGACGCGCTCTTATTTGAACCCTAGTTACATTGCCACCACTGTAATGGATACTTATAGTCTGAAAGTTTCTTTGTGACAGTTACGATGCAGAACACGCAATAATCAAAACTGAATAGATTTTGGTTAAAGAGAATTAGTGTTGAAATTTAAAAGAACAGTTTATATTGAATTTAAAATGAGTAAATGCGCATACATGACGCATGTGACCTGTATTATACACACTTTTACACTAGGGTTAATCTTAAATAGTAAAAACATTTGTGTCAGGAACGTTGTTCACAATGGCCAACATTTACATGGGTTAGTTTAAACTGAAACAAAGAGAAACTCTGCCAAAAACACATCACACGTACAGTCGGAGATCATTAGAAAAAAAATGTAACAGTATCTATTAGTGTAGGAATATCGATCACCGTGATCTACTTTTTAAATGGGTCGTTCAGAATGATGTAAGGAAATCAATAACCAAGTTCCATGAACGCAACACACAATGTGCTGGAAATCTGCAAGAAAGAGAAAACATATACAACGGGATAAATCTATAAATAAACATATATTGGTGAAACAAAAGTTGACTAATGTGACGTAGATTCTACTGGGTAGTTCAGGCAGTTGCAATGGACATCCTTTACAAGTTCCAAAAATATATGCTGTCTGCATTTTAAGATTTGCCAGGTAGACAAAATGTTATATCAGGATTAATCTTGAATAATTAAATAATTTGTTTTTATCACATGATACTATTAAAGCTGGTACTAATCAATCACGCACATACAAACTGTCGCTGACGTTGCAAGTTGATATAAAGAAGCAGAACCATACTCAACAAAAACAGAAACTGAGGTTGTGTAGAGGTTTCCATTAACTAGGTTGGGGTGGATTGCTCCCAGTATTATATTTAATGATTAAAGAAGACCCACCATGGCTCATTTTTGATAGAAATTGAAGTAGTGATAGAGAGATGCAACACTTTAAAGCTCCCAGACAGCGATGCCGGCAATTAAATTACTGAATACACTAAAGGTGAAATTCAAATAAACAACAATGTAATACCATTCAATAACAGATAGTCATTTCTCAAATGAAATTCAATATTTTAAACCCTATCGTCTTTCACTCGACTATGTGGTGGCCCATTTCACCATCTGACTTAGTGTGATAGATGTTCCTCCTGTCCTGTGTTCCTACTCATCTGTACTATGCTTTCTCTGGACTGGTACTCGAGTTCCCCTCCAGTCCATCTAACTTCTGTCACCATTCTTTCCCTTTCTTGTCTCACAGACACTCGGGACCAACTGCACTAGGGTATTTCACTCTGTCTCCTACGGATCCTCTGGTCCTTAAAAGTTTCTTGTTCGAAGCTCGTTTGTACTTCCCAGAAAAAACAAAATTATAACTTCTCGCAAGATGGTTAAGCGACTACTATAAGTCTTTGGTATGACTCGGCCTGGGGATCGAACCCACGACTTCACACTTCCTCGGCGAACGCTCTAACCACTAGGCTATTCTCTACTGAAACTCCAATGTTTTATATTTTGATTCGTATAAAATCTCTCCGGTTAGAGTAATCAGCCGATTTGTAAATCTTATGGTTTTTTCTTACCAGTCTAGTAATGTGGTGGCTGGCGGGGATTGTTATGCAGCCACTGTGGTAGGCGTGTTATTATGGTTGGTGTGGGGTGCTCCCAATATTTAAAAAAAATTACTATTGAAGTCCCACATATGCTCGATTTTATATGAATTGAAAGTGATAGAGAGAGGTAAAGCTCCGAGCCTCCAATCAGCAATGCGGTCAGTTAAATTATTGAGAGCACAAAAGGTCTAAATTCAAATGAATAACAATTTAATACAATTAAATGGTCAAATGATAATAATTCCCCCATCGCCCTTCATCCTCTTGACCAAGTGATATCATATTGCATCATTTAATCTACAGTTTGAGATAGCTTTTCCACGTGTCCTTGTTTTCTACTCATCTGTATCTCTCCTATCCCGCCAATACCCTCTCTCCTTCCGGCTTCACTCCTAACTCCTTCAACGACCTTGATTTCTCCTTCTTTCATTTTCCCTGCTCGATTCCTTTTCCTATTAGCCTTCTATTCGCAATCGATTTCTACGCTAGTATTTGTATCGTCTCCATCGTAGAGACTCGGTATTAATCTATACCGGAAGTCTGTCCCCTAAAATCGTCCTGTGTAAACACAAGGACGTTAACATATTTCATCATCCATCTCGTCTCACACTAACCAATAATCAATCATCAGATAAAGGCTATTAGATTTTTCCGGTCACGTATTCGTGCATATCGAAATACCCATACGTTCTTGTATGGTAAACAACGTCGTAATATATATTCTTAAACTCATTGTACTGAACGATATCCAAACAATCATATGCATTTCTGTACATTACACTCCTACAAAGTGTACACAAAAGTTCAAATATCCATGCTCTGATATACACTTACATCTACTTAAGATACTTTTAGAAACTGTAACCATATTCAAAAGTTACAATTCAATTCAACAGTGGCAAAAGCTAGAATATCACATGAATAAATGCACTGGTTTACTACGAAGTAACCAAATAAAGATTTACAAGATTAATTCTCACCACGAACTAGCAATCTACATAATTCTTTATATAATCATAGTTCATTTCTCAAATACGCATGTAAATTGAACACTTCAAATTTAATTCTAATACTGATTATTCTAATAATGAATTATACATACTGCACATAATTAAATTACAATGCCGTAATATTCTGGAACAATCGAGAACATAATTTACTGACCGTTACTAAGCTTTGTCTTTCTTAAAATTTCCTATGTTTCCCCGCCAAGTTACGGGTGGCCTTCACATGTTATTGCCTAATAACTTTCCAGCACGATGTTTTGGCAATTACTAAGTTTGTAGCTCGAAAGTACTAAATTAAATTTGGACTGAAATGGTGACCACACCCTATCTCATGTGCGACGTTTTACACACAGAAAAGCTGGGTTCTCTTACCTTTATGGAGTGGACCAACTATATCCGCCGTGTTTAACATATATATTATACATGTCTTCTAACCATTTCTTTGTTTCCCTGACTTACGTAATCGCGTTCAGAGCAATGTGACAAGACACGTCTTTGATAGACGCTCCGATATCTTGACCAGTTTCTGTCCACTCATTTATTTGGTAACATCTTAAATATATTAACACATGTCCACGCATCCTATCTGTGAAGTGTTTTGTAACTCGCGCAGCAACCCAATTTAAGTGAGAAATTTTCATCGGCGAGGTCATCAACGTTAGGTTTATCATTTAGCGGATATATCGCAGAAACAACTGCCGTCACAGGATATGCTCGTTTATGATATTATTTGTCAATACCAGTCAGTATTCTTGGTTTGGATTTTTTTTAACGTGACAATATTTGCAGTGTGCTGTGATCGAACAGGGTCAGGTTTGTCACGTATAATCCGGTCGTTGCGGTATCTACCGCCACGAAAAGAAATTTATTCTAAAAATATATTTTCGTGCAACGTGGAGATAATTAATAATCGTCGCTGCTCACTTGTCATTCATTGTAGTATCGACGTAGAGCATAAGTCTGAAAGTTGACCACACATGAGCCACGCCATCATTGCAAAATTCTCTCTTGGCTTTACGGACAAGATTGATTACACTTTTATTCGTCAGATGAACATCAGCCAGAGCTCGCCTTAGGGGTTATTCTGTCCAGATCAATTCTGGCTTCAGAGGTCTTAATGACTGATAATCTTTGAAATTCCTCAATGTTATAATTAAGGCAAATATTTACTTAGATTGAAGATCAATTATATATTCAAGCAAATAATAACTGTAAGTGGTTGATGATTGATTCTTCAACTCCTTGTAACAGGGCTTGCGTAAACGAATTCTGTGGATATCCCATGCAAGGCGTGTTTCGCAGAAGTCTTGGACCAAAACCATGTTTACGATGCGGTGTTGGGGTTAGAGGAGAAGCGGTTGTGCGGTAAATGCGGTGGTAACAATACAGAGAGCTGAAACGATATAATGATTTTACAAAACATCGCCGGCAACGAAATTCCATGAATAAAATAACGCCGAAGACTATCTCGCCAGATTTTCACTCCAAAAATAAAATAATAATTGAGACACATACGGTTATTAGATAAAATGGAGCAAAATGAATTTGTAAAGCATCCCATCATCAAGAATTATGAGGCATCTCGTGATGGTGCAATTGGGTAATGTCGACTAAAACAACCAGTCAAGTAACATCAGTAATACTAGTCGTATTATATTCAATGCTGGGGGGTTGGGGGTATATATATTGTTGTCACAGGTTATATATACATTTTTCCACGGACTAATCGAGGATGCATTTGTGATCGATCATATTGCTTCAAATCAGAAATAATATTTGAGTAATTTACGAGTTTTTACACCGAATTCTGCTCTTGGTGGTATTGGGAAATATAATAAATTTCCCAAAGCAATTAAATCTGTGAATGATGAGACTGGCGACAAAAAAAATCCCCCCAAAAAAGAGATTCCCATCGATACATGCAGCTGGTAGATATTTTAATGTTCGCCCGTATGTCGCAGATAAAAGAACCAAATCGGCGCTGTCAAAGAAATATAACCAGCCAATAACGTGTCAGTATATCCTGACAGACGCTAATCTACTTTGACTCGATTGCGAGATAAAAAAAAAAGATAACTCTGTCAAGCTTCCTGAAGCTTTCTCCGATAGAATAATTAAGTACTAGTTCCTGTTTCTCACGTCCCGCTTGACTAAGTAGAGATTATGTCGGGGTATGGTACACTAGGGCATTCCATCTCTCTTGTATGTTACACTCTTTGACTTCGTTACTGACTCTATGTCCTTGATAATTCAGGAAAACAGGAAGTTAATCCCCCTTGCGTGTATAATGCAGGTAAGTTGGTTTTAGATTTCCAGGTAAGATAGTTGTACAGAAGTACAATAGACCAGGATATACTTGAACTCCAAAATCACATCCAGCAGAAATGTATATGTGATTATTAAATGCAGATATTTTATATGGTGTTTGGAAATTGAAAAAAAATCCACACTGCAGTTAACGCAATTATACAAAAATTGTGATTTATTTAGTATCCCGGTCGCTTTTAGGAATTGCCCGTTAGATAACTTCATATTAATGTTTCAAACATATATGTTATGTATGATTTGTGGTCCAGTGCTAACGAGGCAAATTCTTATACTCGAGGTCTGGCGTTCCAATCCCATGACTGACAAATGTGCCAACAGTGGGCGATATTCTCAGTTTTCATTACTAATAATTAGGGACCCAGCCGAAAACGAATTCACGTGCTAACACTAATTAGGGGCTCTAGCCGAAGGTAAATTCATGTACACACCTCATCTCATCTAGAGACGTGGTGACATCTCATTTAACGACGTTTTGAACTCTCCCTGAGGTTTGGGAGTGGGGTGTGTGTGAATGAATTTGAAGCCTAGACAACCCTCTGAATCTCTACAATTTAGTTTTTAATTTAGCGATTCACCGTTGGGGGTGGGGTGGTCTATGCACGAATTTGAAAACTGGAGCCCTAAAAAATAAACAGTAGCAACGATGAGCTCTCAACCTCATCGAATGGCACCCCACACAAAATACCGCATTCAAAAAGAATCTCAGCCAGAAGGAAAACAACACCATGATGGGGTGCCCAGCGGCCATAAGAAAAACTTCATAAAAGAACCTCATGGAACGGCAAATACTGGCAAATATGCCAGAATGTATTTTATTTGTATATTATTATTCTGATTCAGAAATATTTATATTTTTGTATTCTGGTTCAGGTTTGTTTTCATTTGAAACAAATCTTTATTATATAATGAATTCCGAAAATATTAATTTAATTATTTCTGAGGTTAAAAAATTAAATGATGATATAG
The DNA here is from genome assembly GCA_030141615.1 of Unio pictorum. Taxonomy (NCBI): domain Eukaryota; kingdom Metazoa; phylum Mollusca; class Bivalvia; order Unionida; family Unionidae; genus Unio; species Unio pictorum. The sequence goes on along the minus strand of JARLTB010000207.1, from coordinate 2,692,183 downwards.
AATTATGTTAACAATTGGATCGAGAAAAAATAATCACAAAGGATTTTGAAGCGCTACATGACTATGATTTAATAATTCGCCAGCAATTTACTCCCAATTTTGCTCAAGCTATTTTTTTGACTGGAATTGACGTTTGAAAGCTAACGTCAAAATCAAGGTTAGCTGAGCCCGCTAATATCATCGTAGTTGTTGGCGGTGTTGTATTAGCGACGATTTGTTCTAGCATTTTTTGCGACTTAGTCATTAGTGACATTATTATTTACTTCTTGATTTAAATTAAGGTGACTGTCTTTGATTCTGTCATTGTTTCCGACAAGGGTGTCTGGTTTCCAATTGATTCATGGTAAACCTGAATCATTTCTGCGAATTCCTGATTTGATATTATTCCATCGTTGAGCTTGGATGATATCAGGGAAAATAATTTTGTTTCCGCGTGAGTTACCGATGATAGTAACATTATATGATATTCGTGTAATTTGTCATCGGCGCATGTGGGTATTTTTGTAATGATATTAAGAACACAAACAACACCGGTTATAACAGCAACACCAATTCCTATTACTGGTGTAATTATGTATGTGGCTGGTAATGATCCAATTATAGTTGCTGTTTCAGCGACTACAGCAGATGCAGAATATGCAATTACATGTATATCAGTAACAACGACACGTCTGCGGCATTTTTTAAAAGCGTTACTGTATACTCGTCAATGATATTTTAAAGTTGAGTATGTAACAAAGCCCAGGGCGATGTTTAATGGATTTATTGAGTGGGTCTCATAATGCTTATCCAGACGCTACTGTATATAATACATCATCGGTATTTCATTTTATTTCAGAGAGTTTAATGTCGATAATTTGGAATTCCCAAATATTCGTTAGTGGCTCTGTGTTTCTACGAACATTTGTAAACGCTTATTCGCAGTATACAATTCAAATCTAAATGTTGTCAATCCATCATTGATTGTCATTAACAAGGACATCATCGGGATATTGCTATCGTCGAAGTATTTCTTCGATGCAGTGTTAAGCTTGATTCTGGTTCTCTAAGACCAGTAATTTTATTATTAGCCATATTGCGAGAACCAGTCATTGTATTACGGGCGGATAGTAAACGATCATTGATCTCAGTTCTGATCGTGTTATTGTTGCTGTCTTTTCGTTGCCACATAATAGTCTGATTTTGGTTCTCTCACATTAATAATTGTATTTCTGCTCATATTGAGATCACCTATCTGCAATTCTTCTGATTCTTCCGGTAAGGTCATGCGTATTAAAACCGATTCCTCTGAGTTTTTATTTTATTTTACCATTCTTCGTAAATACCGCTATGGTATCTTTGGTTACATCTGGAACTCTCAGAATAATATCTGTCAACGTGATATTGCTCGTCTTTAATCGTCCTCGTTGAGACTGAAATACGACAACTTCCATTTGGTCCACATCTGCGAGACGCAGAAGATTAGCGAGCTCGTCCTTGACCTGTTCATGGGTTGCAAACATGGATATTTCACCTTGAGGTTAGAGACTTTGAGATCTTCCGAAAATATCTACCATTGTATATTCACCATCATCATCATCATCATAATCATCATCATAATCATCATCATCATCATCATCATCATCATCATCATCATCATCATCATCATCATCATCATCATCATCATCAGTCTCTTGACACAGTGTGGTCGTTGAGGCACTGTGCTGCTGACATCTGACCAGTTCCCTCCACTTGTCTCGATCATGTGCCAATGCCCGTGTCTTCGCAAAACTTTTCCTGGTCTATTCTGTGACGTTGTCACTCCACTTTGTTCTCTGTCTATCTCTCCTTCTGTAACCTTGTAAACTGCTCTGCAGTACTGTTGTGGATAGACTGTTGGCTCTTGTGACATGACCATACCATTTCAGGTTTCTCTTTTTGACGTGGTGAGGAGGTCTTCATAATGGCCTACTTTGTGCCTGATGGTGTTACGCACTTCTTCATTTGTGATGTGGTCCATGTAAGAGATGCCAAGAATGGTTTTGTAGCATCTCAGTTCAAGTGCCTGTTTTCTTCGTTGTAATTCTGCTGTCAGGGTCCAGGCCTAACATGAATACAGAAAGAATTAGATGATCTAGTGCTCTCAATAGTCTGATTTTAGTTTTCAGACAGATATTCTTGTCTCTCAAGATGGGTCTTAGCTTTAGCATAGCTGTCGTTGTTTGTGCTGCTCGTGACAAAATTTCTGCTCTTAATCCCTCTTCGGTGATTATGGAACCAAGATATTTAAATTGGCCCACTGTTTCCAGTTCCTGTCCTCTGACTTTAATATTGGTTGAGATTTGTTTGCCACTCTTTGTCATAACTTTGTTTTCTAGGCACTTATCTCCATGTCAAATCTGGAAGATGTTTCATCCAGATTTTTCACTAAGGTGGCAAGCTCATCTTCACTGCCTGCCAGTCCATCAATGTCGTCTGCAAAGCGGAGGTTGGTGATGATACGCCCTCCAATGCTGACTGTCCCACAGTGGTTTCCTAGGACTTCGCTCATGATGCGCCCTAAGTAGATGTTGCAAAGCGTGGTTGACAGGAAACAGCCTTGCCGTACTCCATCTGTTGCCTTGAACCAATCCCCCACAGAACCTTGAGCAGTTACTGCACTGGTAGCTTTGGCGTACAGCTGTTTGATGGTATTGGTCAACGTTTGATCCATGTTATACTTCTTCATTGTGGCCCACAATGTCTCATGCCACACTCTGTCAAAAGTCTTTTTGAAATCTATGAACGCATAATAGATGTATTGTTGATGTTGTGAGTACTTTTCACACAGAGCCCTAAGATTGAATATTTGTTCTGTTGTGCTTCTTCCACTCCGGAACCCTGCCTGCCTGTTCCTCCGTGATTATTTCGTCTGCTTGTGCGTTTAGTTTGTTCAAGATGATATTCAGCATCACCTTACTAGTATGGCTGATCAAACTGATAGGTATGTAATTTTGGCACAGCTTGACATTGCCTTTTTTGGGTGAAGTGTTATAATCAGTGACTGGGTCCACTGTGTTGACCAATCACCTGTCTGCCAGATCTTGTTTCAGATTTTTGTTAGTAGCTCTATCACTAATTCCCCACCATTCTTGATAATATTCACTAAGGCCTGTTTAAAACAACGGTGTATAGCTATACCGTCTGGTGGTATACTCGTGCACGACTGTTTGATGCGGCGGTGTTGACGATGATACAACGTCGAGTACAGTAAGTATTTCACAGCCACATATTATTCTTTCTTGGTAATGTTGAATACCACATTTGAGTGTTTTGCACTCCACTGACATATTTTGAAAATTCTATCAGCGGTGCTAGCCCATACACATAAAAATAAATTACTCCACGTGGATAAATCGCGTATGCAGCCATATGCAGATTAATGATACCGGTTTCAACACGGTTTGGGTTTTTTGATAATTAATCACGCATGAAAACACCTGAATTTTTTATGTTTAATCGTTTGCATCGATTAAATCTAAATTGGAATAGGAAGAATCAGTGAAGCATCCCAGACAGTCTTAGACCTTTCTCTATGGATTGACTGTACCACGAGTGGGGAGTTCCTGGCAGTATTAGACCTTTACCTTTTTTGGAAGTCTTGATTCCGTGACATGTTGCTTTCTTTTTGCCATCCCAGCAAGAATTTCAACAGACCAAGTGCAGCCGCTTTTTGCAAAAGCTGGGGCTGCAGGGGCTATCAACGCTCGTATTGCTATAAGAAGTGAAAATACAACATACTTCTTGATTCTTTCATGGCACCCGCAGACGGATTAAGTCATACGCCGATCTTTCATAGTTTGGCATCAATGAAGGGCATGAGTTGACGTTCAGTCAGTGATACTTTACTTGAACCACCTGCGATCTATTCTGATTTCAGTGATATTTTTATTCCCCAATTCCCTTTTGATACTGAGCGTAGCTTTTTAATCAGACCATGAGTCAGAGTAACATTTAAATGATTATAGGACATTGTATTACTAGTATTTAATTACATGTTTTCAGCTGTGGTATCAAGACTAATCATTCGTCCACCAACACCTTCATGCAACATTGTTTTGTCTGAGAGCAGTGTTTGCTCTGTAATTAGCTATAGCTCCTCTTGCCACATGAGCTCGAAAGTATATATCAACAACAGATTGTCTTATTAAATCCAGGTGTTCCAGTAAAAATGTAAAAGATCGGATAGAGCGTTGTAAAATCTAGCTGTGATATTTGTACACCAGAATTAACATTTTTATGATGTCCTATGAATGTCATCCAACGATGATATGCACGTGCAACATTATTGTTCTCAAAATGCAATAATATATCTTTGGATGGTTCTTGATGTCCATTTATTCTCAGTAATTCTATGTTTGTCAAATTATCTATCTATATATCTATCTATCTATCTCTCTCTCTCTCTCTCTCTCTCTCTCTCTCTCTCTCTCTATATATATATATATATATATATATATATATATATATATATATATATATATATATAGGGGATAAAAAAACAACACAAACGCCGATAAACTTGTGCTACATGATATATGGTTATATATATAACCATTAGTGGTACTTTGAACACTATTTGTGGTCATCGTCAACCATGATAATTTTGATTTACCATCTGAATCCATTAAAGAGAGCAGCGGTTATTCTTCAGTGACTGATGGTATTGGCATCCACAATGAAAGTTTTGTCAGGATTACTTTACTAGCATCACAGACAGGGTGCTAGATTGCATTACCATCAGTAACCTTTCCAAGAGTACAACTGTATGCTTGGTTCCGAAAATTACCTTTATGACATTTCTGCAAAATTTTAAGACAAGTGACAGTGGAATTGCAGATGATACTTTTCTACTTCCAGCTTTCAGCATTTATAGACGCGCTGTGAATCTTAAGTTGAATTCTTGATTAACACCGTGAACCACCAGTTAGCGTCAGCATTGTCGACAAGGTTTCTTGGTTGTCTGTTGTCAGAAGTATCCTTGACAAACATCGCTGACGGACCAGCTGATCTTGAATAAAATAAATCATCAGAATATCTTGCTAGACCCAATATCGTCATGGCAATGTCAACATCTTTCTGAATTTATTCAATATTTCTTCCATCAACGAGATATGTAACACTGTCGAACAATGCGATAATGCCATTATTAACAAAACCATCCCTAACACCAGCTCCATATTTAGTATCATCTGTTTTCTGAATTTCACCCTCTACTTCAACAAATGCTGCAGCGGGTACGAAATATCTGCTTGTATCCTGAACTTGCAGCTCAATTCGCCCACGATGACTTGGTTGTCATGCGTCATGAGAATAATATTGCTAATCAAGTGTCGATTCATCTTTGAGAACTGGTGCGTCCATGTTGAATGTGGGATCAGATACATGCTTGAACATTTTTATTATATTTGTTATAGTCTAACATGAAGACCACTTCCTGCTATCAGACTAGTGGTTATATTTTTGTCTTTTTCCGTTAGGAGTACACCAGTCAACTCTACTAATTTTGTATTCACAAATGGATTGATTATTTTACTAACATTTGCATGCATATCTTCAGTGCTGGGTAATTTTACTGGCTGAGTTTTCGTCGTATTAATTGTGTTAGTCTTACTAGCAACATCACAAACAGCATCAATACCTTTATCATAAACAACATCAATATCTTTTCATTCCCAGTTGCTTTGCAATCAGCATCCCCTTTGGGGCTATCCTTCTGAATAGAACAACATCACCGAGTCAATCTCCGTAGGTAACTTTGTATATTGGTAATCAGGAATGTATCACCCTGATCATGACCGGTCCACGTTGAGCATTATGTATGAGCATCTTATTTTCTTGTCACTGATCTAATTGTATACCCTTAATCACTGCGACTGGCGATTTCTTCCATGATACCGCCTGTAAATAATCTCTGACAATTAGCAGCTGCTTAATTAATGATTTCTGGGGAATTATTAGGGTTGGTGTCATCCAGTGCGGTAAACTCATGGTGTCACCCCTCCAGACTTCCACCATGGATTTCTTCTTCTTAAAATAAGTCCACAGTATAAAAATGACAAGAGCAAAAAGAAATTAATAGAAGGTCAGAAGGTAAAAGTATTTAAGAACTGTAACACCATTAATTTATAGTAATTTTTACATTAAACTTACTTTACCGAGCTGTGTGTGCTCTGTAAAATTTGCAATTTTTCATTTTGGTGTCACCCCTCTGAGATGGTGTCACCCGGTGCGGTCCGTACCCCCCGCACCACCACCACCCTAGCGACGCCACTGTCAGCTAGTTTTCCGCCAATCAGAATTTCTAGTCATTCAACATTGGCAATAACACTATTGGGGCATGGAGTAATAAGGCTGCTACACATGGCACATATACCACGAGCGACTAGACCACTTCCGGTTGTTTCTTGTTCTTCGATGGGGTGGTCTGAATGGCGATTTTTTCTGGTAAAGAATATATCTCCTGGTAATGGCTCTCTTTTAACCTCTTCGACTTGTTGCTCAAACTTTGCAAACTCATCTTCATATTTATCAGTGATTCTAGATATACCACGTGAATTTTAAAAGGAACCCAATTTTGTTCTGGAACACTGGTGTTGTATGGGTCTAATAATTTATCACAATGGTGTTGTATGGGTCTAATAATTTATCACAATGGTCTTTGACAGTTTGGGAAAAATGAAGTAGCATTTTCAAGGCTATGAAAGTTCGAGAAAATCAAGTAGATTACCCTGAGGTCTTTAAAAGTCTGAAAATTCAAATAAAACCAAACATTTTAATTTCGTTTCATAATCACAAATAAAACTGTCCAAGGTTGTTAAATTCATATGTAGTAGACTTCTCCTGGGTTCTTTCTTTTGATGAGCCTTTCAGTTCCTTTCATCATTAAACAATATTGTAGTATTTTGCATTCGTTGTTTTCTCATATAACATAACTGTTACACAAAATGTTAGCGAAAATAGGTCTTGGAAATCTATGTGATCTTTTAAGGTTTGGGAAAGTCTTTGAATTTTTTATTCAGAATTCTGTCTGAACCCTGGAATATCCTGTTGCATCAACCGCAATAGATAGTTTTCTCTCAAAGTAGCGTACAACCTAATTCAGTAAATCGTGCTGGTGGTATTGGTTTTGAAGCAACATTATCCTTCACATCGCCAACCTCCTCCTGAACTTTGTTGATACCCTCAAGTATTTGTTATTTTTCTTGTTGTAATTTTAGTTGACCAGCAGTTATTTCAGCTTGTAGCTCAAGTGCTGCTTAATAGAATCACAGAGAGAGAGAGAGAGAGAGAGAGAGAGAGAGAGAGAGAGAGAGAGAGAGAGAGAGGAGGGAGGGAGGTTGGCATGTCTTAATTTTATTAGTTAATGTCGACCTAGTTTAGCTGTATGAGATTCCATCGTTAGTGTATTATTGATATAATAATGATTTAATTATGCCACACAACAGCAGAGAGGGCGACGTCAAATATTGAGTGTGCAGGTAGGTAAACGAGCACGCACATTGAAAACAAAAACAGAAAAGTCAAAGATAAAACAATATGAACTAACCCAATTAGTGAAATATCGTTCGTTAGAAGCTTTAGCTTGACAGTATTGACCTTGCATTTTCATTTTTCATAGAAAGCTTTATTTTTTAAAAATTGACCACTGCAAACAAACTTGTAGGATTTACCCTCCCTGCTGCTAGGCGTATAGTTGACTGTAGACAATGGCAAAACGCAAGGGGTATAGTTGACAGCGGATAACGCCAAAACAGAAGTATAGGTGACTGTGAATAATGCCAAAACACATTGAGCTTAGCTAACTGTGGATAACATCAAAACACAAAGGGCATAGCTGCCAAAAAAACATAAGGGGCATGGCTAACTGCATATCGTGCCAAAACGGATAACACCCAAACACAAGGGATGTGGCCGACTAAGGATAAAACCCAAACAAAAGGGTTATGGACGACTAAGGATAAAATCCAAACACAAGGGATGTGGCCGACTAAGGATAAAACCCAAACAAAAGGATTATGGACGACTAAGGATAAAACCCAAACACAAGGGATGTGACCGACTAAAGATAAAACCCAAACACGAGTGATGTGGCCAACTAAGATAGCACCCAAACACAAGGGATATGGACGACTAAGGATAACACCCAATTACAAGGGATATGGACGACTAAGAATAACACCCAAACACAAGGGATGTGGCCGACTAAGGATAAAACCCAAACGCAAGGGATGTGGCCGACTAAGGATAACACCCAAACACAAGGGATATATTCGACTAAAGATAAAACCCAAACACAAGGGATGTGACCGACTAAGGACAACATCCAAACACAAGGGATATTGCCGACTAAGATAACACCCAAACACAAGGGATATGGACGACTAAGGAAAACACCGAAACACAAGGGATCTGGACGACTATGGATAACACCACAACACAAGGGATATGGCCAAGGATAACACCCAAATACAAGTGAAATAGAACAAGCTTCATGAGCTTTGTGCAGATGAGTTATAAGAGAAACAAAACGTTTCATCAGTTTTATGGAATCTATATGGTTGTTCTGAATGTCATCAATATTGCAAGTTTACCAGAGCATATGGGAAGGAATGTATCTGTTTATATTTCAGAACAATAAGCAGAGTGATGTTATGGCATGCCTGTTATCTATTGAGTCATTATGGTTGCTATGGAAGCCATCCAAACAACAAGAATGATGGAAGGGAAAGAAAAAAAAGCTGCATGTATTTGAATTAAAAATTAACGACCATGACTATGACTAAACATTTATTCTAGAAAAGGATCAAAGTAAACCTCTTTACATAGGGATGTAAATGCATCTGGAAAATTGGGTTGAAAAATATACAACGTAATAATAATGAAAATGTTGCATAAATAAGTTCAGATCAGATCAAAAACACAATTAAAAACATATCATTACATTCTTATTTACTTCACGAATTTTCATACATTTTAAAATTATTTTTTTTATATGGAAATTCCGCTGTAACTAAAGACAAGATCAATAATTTAAATTTTAACAAAAGTTCTCAGATGACATCTTTAAGTATAAATTGTAATTCAAATTTGTATAAATTAAAGGTAAAAAAAATTAAGGGTAAAAATAACAGACAATATGGCAATGAAAAGTCTTCTTGTATGGTCAAGAGCAATCGTTAATTCCTGAAAGCTCTCAAGTGAAATAATACTATCTCCAATAAATGAATGTATGCCTTATATGTAACAAATGACCAAATATTACATGTAATGAAAAGAAGAAAAAAAACTCGCACTAAAATATGATTAGGAAATTTTACATGTCTTGCCATTATGTTTCTTTAAAGGATGAGACAATTATCATTAAGGTGTAAAATATATTACATCACCAGTCTTTAATGTATATCATTTGATTTTTATATATAAAAAACCCCAACAATTTAAAGTATTTTTAAGAAATAATGAAACATTATATTTTAAAAAGAGTGTATAAAACGAAAACAGGATTTAACTTCAGCTGAGAAAAAAAACTAATTTTAAGAAGTAGTAAACTGCATGTACATGTATGTCCATATCTGTATTATAAAATTAACCAGTTTCACACATATATAATTTGACAAATATAAACTTTGATCAGCTTCCAACATACATGTAATCTGGCAGTGTCAAGCTGCAATTATAATGAAAGCTCAGGTCAGATAGATTATGGATGGTCTTTACCTGTTTAAACTAAACACATCTTTGAAACAGCAATTTTAAATAATGATTACTGAATAAGTATAATTACATGATTAATATTTGCAGTTTAATATTATCACAATTCATTTCACTGGCATTTATCTTATTTTATAACAATTAATGAAGTGGTCAGCAACTATAACTGTTCAGGGGATCCATGAAGGTGTATTCTGATACTAGAAAGGTCACTTTATCTATTATTATATGGAAAATTTGATTTCAAAAAGTGGGATCAACCGGTTTTATATGAGGGACTGTGTTATAGTGTATCACTTACAGTGAGTGAGTACTGCACCATTTCCAGAATTTTACTTGTTTCACTAACATCATGAAAATTATGTACAGTTGGGTTTCAACCAAAACGGAATGTAGCAAATCAGTTTGACAGATTTCTAGTTTGTGTGAATGAGATTTAATGTAACCACCGGTATAAAATTTGGGTCCTAAAAAACTTATATTTCTGGAGTCTGTTACCAACGAGGTTTGATCCAAAAAGATTTTAAAATTTCACAATCAGTGCTCGTTAAATCTCACTCACACAAACTAGAAATCAACTGCAGAAAGTCTAAAAACCAGGAGTCTTTTGAAGGGACAGACAATCTACATGATTTGAAGAATTTTCAAAAATCCCAAGATCAGAGAATTTCTTCATTTAACTGCTGAATACTGAAACCATAATGAACATTTAAAAAGACTGACCTTGAACCTGATTCCATGGATAGAAAATCAATCAAATGTCCCAGAAAATGTCAAGATATTTTTTGTCTATTTTCTATTTTTTTGTGTTAAATCTATAGTTAATATTGTTCTGATGACATTTTTAATTAAAATAATGTATGTGTCATCATTAAATGATAAATATTCACTTATAAGACAAACACAATTGCAAACTGTACAGATCCAGATCTACCATCCCATAATGTGCCTGGGTCTATACAGTTTGTTATAAGTAATCAACAGAACAAAAAGCAGATATCCTGATCTGCAGGTGCATTATGCCTCATTGGAACAGTCTGAATCAACTTGTATGTGAGTATAGCAGTCTAAATCAACTTATAAGTGAGTATAGCAGTCTAAATCAACTTATAAGTGAGTATAGCAGTCTAAATCAAATTACAAGTGAATATAGCAGTCTGAATCAACTTGTAAGTGAGTATAGCAGTCTAAATCAACTTATAAGTGAGCATCAACAGTATTCATCAAATATATCCACAAAATGGACTCAACACAAATCCTTTTAAACTTTGACTATCATGTTTACAAGCTGAGTGAAGATCTTTGAACTTTAAATAAATGCCAGGCTGCAGACTAACAATATGTTCATTTGAATGCAATGCAAACTTTAAATAAATGCCAGGCTGCTGACTAACAACAAGTTCATTTGAATGCAATGCAAAGTTGGGTCACTGTGTTAATAAAAGCTCAGTCGAGGATAGAAATGCAAGCAATGACATTTGAAATGATTCCAAGACCAATTAGGTCTTCTTTTCAAAACTCGTTCACAAAAGTGCAGATATGTTGCATGTCAGATCTCTACTATTTTGATTCATAACTAATTCAATTTTGTCAGAAGTCTTTTAGCAAAAAATGTCACCATTTTTGCAAGAAGAGTATGTGATAACAAAATTATCCAGATGGCCTTTATGGTGCCATCTTCACAGTCAAATGAACCAGCAACAAATTGCTATCATTTAAGTGAAAACACTGTCGATAAGACCACCCATTCATAAATGTAGCCATATAAAGAGTTTCAGGATGGGCCATCAAGGCATCCATTTTGGAGTTTGATCAGCACCATTTTAATACAGGGAAAAATGTTCTTTTTAATGATGCTATGGCCATCTATTCAGGTGGAACAGAAATAACAAGGAGTTTTATTTGGGCACCAACTACATAACAAGTCTTGTGGTGCAACTTCCATGGTGACAAGATTTTTTGTTCATGAAGAGTAGCAATAACAAGATTTTCGAGATGGCTGTCCTGGTGGCCATAGTAAGTGTCAGATTAGCATAATTTTCATTTGGGACCAACTATACATCATAAAATGTCCTATGGTAAAAACTAACATCAATATGACCAGCCAGCCAGGACTTGCAAAACTTTTGAATTTTTTATTTAGCACTAATTGCACATTATTAGAAGCCTTAGGGTGAAAATTTATTCGTGATATGACTCCTGTCCAATAGGTGTGGTGATAGCAATATTTTCAAGATGGCCAATGTGGCAGCCATATTTAATATCCGAGCACACCCTTTGTAATTTAGGATCAACCAGACCATGGGATGAATGTGTGTGTGTAAAGTTTCATGGCAATCCTCCAAGCAGTTCAGGAGGAGTTGTGATAAGAAACATGTGCTCACAGATGAATGATAGACAACATTGGAAAAGATGCCATTTCATAAGCTCTTCTTGTCTATCACAGCAGAGCTAAAAAAAGGGAAAACTCGTCTTAATTATTGCTAACCAATTCAGTTGTTGAAAACTAGCTGTCTTTGTAAAACATGTAACATGTGGATCCAAATGTCTAGATTTTATAAAAAGCTTCCCCTTAAAATGATTTGACTCTCTTAAAGTGATTAAAAGGATTATATCCCAAAAGAAGTCCAAGTCCCAAAAGTTCAAAAAATGTATACAAAACTGAAAAATTGCAGTACTGACAAGAAAATATAATCAGGTCATTTACCTGCGCACCAGGTTTCACCTACAAAAATTTGCTTTATCTATCTAGTTAATCTCGTGCGAAATGTCCTGAAAGTTACTTAAAAATTCATGAAAAAACATACAACTGCTGTATTAGTTTGAAAATTTAATCTGGGCATTTGCATATCAATACAATGTTTTTGACAAAATGATTATATGACCATCAATTCAAGAAAATTGGTGCAAGGATTTTTTAAATATGTTCATTATCATATTTTAGGTGCTATCAACATTAGTTTCAATCAGAACCAACAAGATTTCATAATAAATCAGGTTGAAACACTATGTTGATATGACATTTCATCATGTAGTAATAACACAATAACAAGATTATCAAAATAGCTGCCATGATGGCCACACTGCATGTCTGATACAGACAAAAAAAATATTTATGACCAACTAGATATCATAAATCTTCCACTGACAACACAATGCAGAAAAAGCTTTTATCTGAAAAGGAGTAGTAATAACAAGATAGCTGATGTGATGGCTATAGTGGAGGTGAGATCAGCACTAATTTCAGCTAGGACGAAGTACACATTAAAAGATTTTTATTTTTAGTGAAAACCCCATATCAAAATAACAAGATTGTAAACATGGCTGCTAAGGTAGCCATACTGGATGTACAGGCAGCACTTTATTTTATATTTCTATTCAAGAAAAGCAAAACCAATATTTTCAAGATGGTCACTGTGTCCAAGCACAAACATTTTTATTTAGGACCAATCAAACATTATAAGAAGTTTTCTGCTGAAAACACTATCAATAAAACTGTCCTTTCGGGAGAAGTGATAAGAATTTCAATATGGCTGGTGTAGTAGCCGAAATGGACATTGATAACACCAATTTTATTTCAGATCAACCGGACATAAAATAAAATCTTCTAGTAAAAACCCCATGTTGATATGGCTTTCCATTCAGGACAGGAAGTGATAAGATGTTGAAGATGGCCACATATTAAACACCAGACAAGCACCATTTTCTCTTTGAACCAACAAGACACCATATGTAATCTTTTAGAAAAAAAAAACATGTTGATACGATTTTCAAGCTGGATGCTGTGGTGACCATACTAGATATGCTGGCAGATCTGGGTATTTGTGCAGTTTGTAAGAAAATCATCAGAACAAAATATACCTTTTTATCTACCTGCTACATTATGCAGTGGCAAATCCAGGTTAGTGTTATTTGCAGTGTGCTTGACTTGTGAGTATATAGGGTACTTCACGAGAAGTAATACTATAAATACAGATGAACGGAACATCAGATTCGACTTGATCAACACCATTATTACTAGTCCATACAATTGAAAAACATGATAGATGAAATACAGATCTAGAAAATTTTACTGGTATAAGTTTCATTCACGAGAGCAGCACTTTTGACATCACAAGAACCTGTTTCTTGTTCAAACTTCAAACATTTTTATTTTTTTCTTCCTACCACTTAATATGGTTCTCTGTAAACATTTCCAATTTGTGGACAGTTTACAATTAACACATACTTCTGTATGTAGACCAATTTTCAGTCTTCGTTTCGTAGACACCATGTTTAAAACAAATATACAGTAAAAGTGGTAAAACTTTTGATTCTATCATGTACAAAACCATGGCATTAAATGTCTAATAAATGAAGTCAAAATCGAAATAGGTAACTTACATGCATACATACTACATATATTATACATACTACATTGAAATTAGACAACAAAGACACAGTGATTCCTTTCAAAAATGCTCTTAAAACTCACCTTTTTCGACTGCAAGAATAAGCTTAAAGACCTAATAATGTTTCCTACCTTAAATACTTTCAGTAAGATTTTAGGTGTTCTAATTTCATGGTGTTTGTTTTGTTTGGTTTTTGTCGGGTTTTTTGCAGTCATATCATTATAGATGTTGTAAAGCACTTAAGAGCTTCTAAAGATTAGGCGATATACAAAGTCCTCATTATTATTATTATTTCCTAATGGCACATTGATTGAGACTAGATTTTGTAACACATCCTTTTACTTCAAATTAATTTTGTTAAGTAGTGAATTTTGTGATTTTTTTTTTCTACAACAGTAATCACTCATTATAATGCTGTCCATGGGAACCATATTGGATATGGCCTATATCAAAAGTCATAAGAAGATATAGTAAAAAAGTGAAATTGCCTTATAACAAAGTAATGATACAGTCCTCTCTCATTATAATGCTGTCCATGGAAACTATAGACCATTTTTAAGTGAGATACCCATAATGAAGTACATCATACTGTACTCATTATAATGCTGTCCATGAAAACTAAATACCATCTTAAAGTGAGATCACCTTATAATGAAGTACATCATACTGTACTCATTATAATGCTGTCCATGGAAACTATAGACCATCTTAAAGTGAGATACCCATAATGAAGTACATCATACTGTACTCATTATAATGCTGTCCATGAAAACTAAATACCATCTTAAAGTGAGATCACCTTATAATGAAGTACTTCATACTGTACTCATTATAATGCTGTCCATGGAAACTATAGACCATCTTAAAGTGAGATACCCATAATGAAGTACATCATACTGTACTCATTATAATGCTGTCCATGAAAACTAAATACCATCTTAAAGTGAGATCACCTTATAATGAAGTACTTCATACTGTACTCATTATAATGCTGTCCATGGAAACTATAGACCATCTTAAAGTGAGATACCCATAATGAAGTACATCATACTGTACTCATTATAATGCTGTCCATGAAAACTATAGACCATCTTAAAGTGAGATACCCATAATGAAGTACATCATACTGTACTCATTATAATGCTGTCCATGAAAACTAAATACCATCTTAAAGTGAGATCACCCTATAATGAAGTACATCATTCTGTACTCATTATAATGCTGTCCATGGAAACTATAGACCATCTTAAAGTGAGATATCCATAATGAAGTACATCATACTGTACTCATTATAATGCTGTCCATGGAAACTATAGACCATCTTAAAGTGAGATATCCATAATGAAGTACATCATTCTGTACTCATTATAATGCTGTCCATGGAAACTATAGACCATCTTAAAGTGAGATATCCATAATGAAGTACAAGGTAATCATGCCTTCATTAAAACTTAAATTATAGAGTACACTGTCAAACTGTAAGACTGCATTACAATGAAGTACACAGTCCAAAATCCCTCATTTTAAAATGTCACCCATAGGAGCCTTGTTGTTGTTGCTGTTGTTGGGTCTAATGCCATTTTTCAGCACAAGATAGGCTATACATTGTGGCCAGTATAAATGGTGGTGGAAAAAAACCAGGAAATTCCCAGAAATAACCAATGACCCACAAGAAGCTTTCTCACGTACCCACAATGGCCGAGCCCGAGACTCAAACCCACACAGGCAGAGTGAGATGGCAGTAAAATGTAACGGTAAGCACTTTAGACCACATGGACCCCCAAGCCCCCCTCCAAATGCGAGCCTCAGAGTATATTATAAGAAATAAATTTACTGCCATTTAATGAAACAAGATCAACAACCACGCCTATCTTTTAACATGGGCTATTATAACAAAAGGGTCTTATAGTGGGGGAGGGGGAGGACATAGTATAGTCTTAAAGTGAAACACCCTATAATGAAATGCACAATACATATAATTATATTAATGCTTGATGGAATAACTATATCTGCCTTATAACAGGAATCACATTATAATAATGGCCCTTATTATGAAGATGTAGTGGACTTAAAAAAAATGGATTGGATCAAAAGTCCTGTCATTTCTACTGTAGAGACACCAATGGATTGGAGGAAAAGTCCTATCATTTCTACTGTAGAGACACCAATGGATTGGATCAAAAGTCCTATCATTTCTACTGTAGAGACACCAATGGATTGGATCAAAAGTCCTATCATTTCTACTGAAGAGACCATGTCAATTTTTAAATTAAAATATTGTAGCATGTTTACTGGCAACTCATGATGGCAACAGGCATGTTCAGTATTAAAAAAAATGTGTATTATTAAGTACATTGGCAGTTCACAGCATACCTTACATATTCATACTGACAACATAATGATCGGATCTGACAAAATCCCACTAAAACTCAAAGAACGTTCTACATATTGTACATGTAAACATAGCACCTATTTATATAACTACTAATTACTTCAAATTTGTGCAGATTTTGGTAGCAGATTGGAAGAACTTCCTTATGTTTTACACCTACTTATTTCAATTTCTCATTGACACACAACTTTCATATACGTTTTTAAATTACACATGTATTTTTAACAGCAAAACCATATCCTGGCATTATATACAGTCCTATACAGATCTGATGGAAACATGTCTAATAACACTGGATAAGTCCAAGTATTTTTAACCTTAAAAAGGGTTGAATGCAAAATGTAAAACAAATTTTCACTCAGTTACCAACTCAAAGGTGTAATATAATTTATTCCGTTTATGTACTCTGTAGGAACTTAATAGCAGTGTCAATAGAATTGCTGCAAGTTTTGTATACATCAAACTGCCTACCCTATTTTAGGGCCAGTCCATGTTTTGTATACATTAAACTGCCTACCCTATTTTAGGGCCAGTCCATGTTTTGTATACATCAAACTGCTTACCCTATTTTAGGGCCAGTCCATGTTTTGCTTGCACAAATATTTACACCTGTAAGGAACACATAAATGTCAAAAGATCTGTGTTCACCTGAAAAGGGCACATAAACGATCCTCAGCCAAAAATTATAAAGCCATAAATAAATCTGGATGTTAAATCCCCACCCTCAAGCTTAAACTGCTTCTTCAACAAAGAAGGATACCGGTATATGTTAATATCCAAATTTCTAAATGTATATGAATTAAATATCAGGTAATTTAAACGCATTCAAGCAAAGAAATATACTGTTAAATATATTGCCCACTAAAATTAACTTTCAAATCCTTTAATTATAATAAATAAGCCCTTCTGTTTTCACATACACAGTGACTCAGTATTTCATCACATTATCCCATCATGTGACAGATTTATTTTCATGAATGAAATTTGTAACACTTTTTCCTGCAACACATCTGAGGCCTTCTCCATGAAAAGGCATTGCTTTCTTTAATTGCTGTAAACAAGGTAATGCTGCCCCACTCAGTGCCCTAATGGAAATGTATTCATACCAAGAAAATAATGTGGTTTATTGCACTTGCATATTCTTCTTCTTCTTGTAATAAACAAAATTATAACCAAAGTTTATGAAACAAGGTTCTGCTAAACATGAAGTTTATCTTTGTTTATAAATCTCACCAACTCCCAATTTATGAACGATAGTCTATACCAGAAAATTTTTTTTTTTACTTTTACAACCTTGTTTTTAATCATACTGAAATTTGTGTTACCCTTTATCTTGATTTGAATTTTGCTGATGAAATGCTAAATTAAATAAATTTGGCATTTCTTTGTAAACACTAAGGTAGACTTGTTCCGAAATCATCTGCGCTCTTTGCATGGCAGCTAATGTCTCTTGAGTACTCGGATTAGTAGCCAATGTAAGTGCCTCAGTACCAAAATGGCCTTGTGCTCCCATAGACAAATCAACAGCCAATGTTCCCGTGCTGCCTTCAGAATTCTCTCCAAAGTTCAGAAATTTGGAATACTTTGAGATCCATCCTGACAGAGTACCTAGGGGAAAGTTGAATACTCTTGCAGTAGGGCGAATACCTACAAGCTTAGCACATTTCACAATCTCAATTTTATCCTCATGTGTGATATTTTTAAATTTGAGTGATTTTGCTTTTTCAATCTTCTGTTGTAAGATTATGAATTTGTCTCTTAGTAAGAATTTAAGAGCAGTCACTTCTGATTTTTCCTCATCATCAATATTAAGTGGGTATGCTGGTTTGGCAGCAGAGTTTGAAAATCCAGCACCAGTTTCAGAAATGTCTTTTGTTTCTAAGTCATTTTGAGAATCATCCATTGAAGTGTTTGTTTCATTTGCAAATTCCCCATCCTCTGCAGTCTCCTGATTTGGCATAAAGTCCAGATGATGCTGATATTTTGATATCCAACCAGACAAAGTACCAGTTGCAAGGTCCATCAATTTAGCAATTCTCCTAACTCCAACACATTTGGCATACCTCACAACCTCTAATTTCTCACTTGCCTTCAGAGATTTATACTTGTCAACTCTAGTTTCCACAACCCTCTTGAATATTTTTTCAAACAAGTCATCGTTTTCCAATATTCCACCTTGAATTTCTTCCTTAATATCTTCAAAGCATTGATCAACATCAGGTTTGTGCATAGATTCTGCGATTAATCTGTCTACTTCATTGGCCACTTCATCCTCATGATCGGGGGCTTCATGTGGGGGGGATCTGCCTTCCATATTACTATCCTTGTATTTACCTGTATCGTCTGATATCTGGCAGCCTTCAACCTCAGACTGGTTTTCAGTCTTTATTTTCTTTTCAAACACATTTACAACATCAGATCTTGATTCATTCAACATGTCTGCCATCGATGCTTTTTTATCTTCATGTGAGTTTGAGTTGCCAGACTTGATGACTGTCGATTCATCATCAGAGTTGTTCAGTGCTGCAAATCGACTGAGTAAAAAGGAAGAACCTGCCCTTTCTGAGTCTTCTGGTAAATTTCCTTCTTCATCTTCATCCTCAAAGCTGTTCTTACTTTCCGTAGTAGATTCATCATCTTCTCCATAGTATTTTTGTTCTCTTTTCCGAGTTTGCATTTTAGATTCACTGGGGGTGGTTTCCAAATCTGCGCTGGTCTCAATAGACAGAGGACATGAAAGATCCAAGGGGAGAGAATTTTTCTTATTTTGCTTCTTATCGTTCTCAGATGCTGCTGTGACAGTATCAGTGGTCTGTCCTGATTTTACCTTATATGGAAACTGCCGCATCCAGCCTGAAACAGTTCCAAGTGCAATTCCAAGACAGCGTGACATTTCGCGAACCCCTATTAGTTTTGCATATTTCACCACCTCATGTTTGTCTTCTGCACTCAGACCCTTAAACTTGCGTTCCTTTTCATGTTTAACCCTTTTAACCAAGGCTTCAAATTTTACATTACCAGTCATGCAGTGCTTTTTCTTTTTCAAGGTGTCATCATCTTCTTCCTTGAATTCCATTCTTGTCCACATTGAGACCGCAGATTTTGAGACACCAAACAACTGGGCTGCAACACTGACTCCATGAATTCGAGCATATGCTGCAATTCTCTTTTTCTCCAGCACAGAAATTTTGCGATATCGAGTGAATTTGAGATCCATTAACTTGCGCATCATTTCAAGATTATGTCCCATGGCAATCCTTGCAGGAAAATCTATGTGAGGTAACAACTGAAATCTGTTGCTGGGAGGTGTGAGGAAGTTACTGGTAGGTATGACCAGGTTATTACCAAGAAATGGATGGGAAGTTAAAGACATGTTCAACATAGCTGGTGAGAACTTGCTTTCCAAAGAAGGGGAAAACTTTTCAAAATTAATCTCACATGTACTGCTGTCATTAAGTTTTGTCATGATCCGTCTTGGTGTGGACTGTTTCCGTGACTTTTCTGGTTTAGAAAGAGTAGGACTGAGAGTGATGGACATATCCGGCTCTTCAGACTGGTCTGCATCTTCCTTGGGTTCTTCCTGGGACTCTTCACTTGATGATTCCTTCATTATTCTCTTTGGCACTTGCTGCTTGCGAGACTTCTTGTTCTTACAGCCAGACATTTCAGGTGCTGTGGTCAAGGAGAAATGGAAAAGATTTAAAAGCTGTCAAATGCTATATAATAAAAAGGAAACACTACACAAACTCCTCTGTATGGGGGTGGGGAAAGGGATGTGTATGGGAGGACGCCTCTCAGGTTGGGTTAGCATACAATAGTCAAATGACGAATCTGAGTATCAGGATTTAGTTTTTGCCCAAATATCAAACTTTTGTAATATGGAGAGAAAAAAAATGTTCAACAAGTTGGTCCAAAGATCTCAGATGCTAAATGATGAGTAAGAAATTGCAAGCATTTTAAAATCTAGAGGCGTCTAGCTAAATCTAATACAATGCTTAGACTGTTAAAATCTGGAGGGGACTGGCTAACTACAATACAATGCTAAGACTTAAAATCTGGAGGGGACTGGCTAAATCCAATGCAATGTTAAGACTTAAAATCTGGAGGCACATGGCTAAAACCAACACAATACCAAGACTTAAAATCTGGAGGCATATGGCTAAAACCAATGCAATGTTAAGACTTAAAATCTGGAGGTATATGGCTAAATCCAATGCAATGCTAAGACTTAAAATATGGAGGGGTCTGGCTAAATCCAATGCAATGCTAAGACTTAAAATCTGGAGGGGACTGGCTAAATCCAATGCAATGCAAAGACTGTTAAAATCTGGAGGGGACTGGCTAAATCCAATCCAATGCTAAGACTGTTAAAATCTGGAGGGGTCTGGCTAAATCCAATGCAAAGCCAAGACTTAAAATCTGGAGCCAATAAGGTACCTTCATAAACTTCTTAGAATTAGTATGCAAACATGAGGGCAATATACTCACTGCCTAGCCAATGCCCAAAATGAAATTTTTACTAAAAACTGCAGAACAAGAAAATAGTTTTTTTTAAATTAGCAATTTGCTGCTGATTTCTAGATTAAGTTTAACTAGATAACATTTGTTACATGTTGACTAGCAATTCTGTCACTCTTTATACAATTATCATGCTTTGATTATGAAAAAACTTGTATAAATATACAAGGAAACTATTACTAAAAGAATATACTCACTTTTTATTTTTCCTGCTAATCTAAATAGTTATAACAATGAACTTAAATCAAAAATATATTAGCACTGAACTCAATCTAAAAAATGTGGTTTACATCAAATGTAATCTAAGGTGTGGAAGCATATAGAGATGAAGATATAAGATTGGATACAAAATGATTGCTTTGTTTAACATCGATCCTAATCTAAGGTAAGAATGGACATATGATATAGTGACACACATGAATACCAAAGTGATTGCTTTGTTTAACATTGATCCTAATCTAGGGTTTAAAGACATACGGATGATTAGACAAGTATGGTTTGAAAGTGATTTCACTGTTAGCTTTCATCAAGGCAGGCTTAAAAAATAATGTAACATAACTGGCATTTGTAACAGTGATTCCACTTGCCACTTGAAAATCAAGATTTCAACCACCACAAAACTAAGAACTAGTCAATTTTCAGTCCATAAACTGCTGATAATGAAATTGTTGCCACTCAGAAAAATTACTGTCTCTTTTCTACTAATGTGGGTCTGACAATACAATATTATAAATTAACTATATCAACATCATTCAATCACAACAACACTCCTGCACAGCAAAGTCAACATTTCTTTGAAGAAAATAGCCAATGGCAATGTGGCTTAAATTGAAAAAACTTTGTTTTGTCTAAATGATGCATCATGGTTGCACTGTCTGCTGTTGTACTGAAGAAACTGAATTAAATGCAAAAGTAGGTCAATGAAGCATTAAATATTGGTCACAGTAACTGATATCTGAAAAGTGTTAATACTGCTCATGATGTAATTAACACCTGGCACCGCATTTACAGGGCAGGAGGTAGTAGTGTACTTTAAGCCCTGTAGAGTCAAGGTCATGTAAGATACACTAAAGTGGGTCTATTACATAAAAGTAGACAGATTTAGCTCTACAATGATACCAAATAATCTGGACTTTTTAGTTTAGTTGCACTACAAAATACAGAGGGAAAAACCTAATTTGTTGCACCTGTATTTTTTCACCCATAATTCGTCTATGGTTTACAGGGCAGGAAGTAGTAGCCTACTTTCAAGCTCTGTAGTATTAAGGACAACAAAACAAAACAACAAAAACATCCGGGGGTTAATGTGTTAAATAATTCTGCTGGTAATATTGTCTCTGAAACAAAGTTAAATGTATGGGTTAATGCAAGTCATTGGAGTGTAAAATAATGGATGCTATGACCTAATTCGACTTAAGACTGTAACACTAATCATGACCTTATGTCACTCGACAGGCAATAGTGTATGAAAAATGACATAAACAAATCCTATCCAAGAGAAAATGAGCTTAATGCAAAGGTTCAGTACAAATCATTCAGCCATTAAATATTAGTGACAGTGACAAAGTTTTAAATGACAACTAGTCATGTAACTATAAAATCAAAGACTAAGAAAGTTACCTAAATGCAAACTGTAACCTTAAGGTTCATACCAGATGGACAGACATGATTACTCCATAATCCACAGGTGCTTTACAATTAGACAAAAACTATATTCATGGACCTGTGGCTAAAATCTTAACCCATATCACCACATGTAATTAATTTGAGAATCAATCATCACATGATGCCCATAGTAATTACACATTAAAATGTTGTAAATTATTGCCCCAAGTGATGGCCTGATATGAGATTACCATCTGTGAAATACTTCAGCTTTTAACACAAGATAGATGTAAAATTACAAGTCTATATGCACATCGGCCAGCAAAATCCCAATGCAGATTACATGCTGGGAAAGTTGTTGTTGTTGTTGTTATAGGGTTTAATGCCACTTTTCAGCATAAGATAGCGGCCAGTATAAATGGTGGAGGAAGAACCAAAGAAAACCCTGGAATGAACCACCAACCCAAGAGAAGCTACTGGCAAGCTTTCTCACATAACCACATTGGCCAAAACATGCTGGGAAAGATAAAATCTTGTACTAACTGTTAGGTATTTCCCATCTCTGGTGCCCTCTTTAAATGTAATATATGAGAGTAATATAGTGACCCATATTCTAAGCGAGGGAACCTGATATTGACCTGTGTTCTAACAAGTCTATGTCATATAAGTATATGAAAATAAATTTTTTAAGTAAAATCAAAAACAAACTTTCCGCAATGGGTCATGAACAAAATTAGGTGAATCAAATTAAGACACATGAATACTACAATTTACAATGGGATTCATGACCACAGCAATGTTAAAACAGAAGCAGTGTTATAATGGGAATATTAACAGTCATGAATAAGTGAACATGCATATTTCCAAACTTTTAGATCAAGTGCTTGTAAATATCTTATCAAAAGTTTCTGACCCAAAACCCATACATGTTAACCAAGAATCCAGCTCATTTAAGTCACTGAGTTGGGCATTAAATTAATTATCCAGATTTAGAGTTGATTTATTTTACATGTATTGTGGCACTTGTAGCACACATAACATAACATATAGTTATGTACCCTTTTCCTCCTCACCCGAGTCAGCTTCTGGCTTGATCCACTTGTCATCTACCTCCTCATCTCCTTCCACATGCATCTCTGAAAAGAAATCATTCTGTATGACATGACTGAGCAAATGAAAATATAAATTATACTGTATCATTATCTATCATTCCCTACTTCCTAAACAAAATGTACCAATCCTAAAGGCAGAATGTTTATGCCTTAATTTAAATAAGAAATGCATAATGTATGGTAATTGCACCCGGTGGTCTACTGGTTAGAGCATCTGCCACAGAAGCAGGAGGTTGTATGTTCAATCCCTGGCCGAGACATACCAAAGACTTACAAAAATGGTACTAACAGCTGCCTCGCTTGGCGCTCAGCATTAAGAGGTTAATGTTAGGACTGGTTGGCCTGGTGTCGTGATAATGTGACTGGGTGGGACATCATGCTAAATGTCTGCAGCATGATACCCCAGTGCTAGACATCATTTTAAACTGCCTCACTGCAGACATCGTAGCAATATGACTGAAAAACTGTTAAAGCTACATTAAAAATCATAATCAAACAAACAAACATAATACATGGTACCCACCTTTACTACAATAATTATGGTACTTAATTTATTTCACATCAGTTTAGTTATAGATTAATCAGAATAACTTCAAACATGATTTCACATGATTCAATAATACATTCATGTTTTAAATACTGTTACAATGATGTCCCTCAATATAATTCTCATTCACTTATAACACGGGCAACATCCATGAAGTGTTATAACGAGGGGCACTGTATCATGTGGCTTTCAATTAATGTGTGTGTATGCATGTACATGTTTTGACGGCACCATAATAACATCAATTTTTTCAATTATATCTATATGTCTGCATACATATAAACATAATTGAGGCATTTAGCATGCTCATAATTGATACAGATCTCGTTCATTTTACATGTTACTAGTTCACAAGATACAATTGAATACAGAAAATTTAATCTCTTGACAGAGATGCCAGATAAAATGACAGATTAACATTGAGATCCCGGACATAACAGAAACTCTAATAATGACAGTGATCACAAATAAAATGACTGGTATACATGGAATGTAATTAACACTGAGATCTCTAACATAACAGAAACTCTAATCTTGAGAGAAATGCCCAATAAAATGACTGGTATACATGGAATGCAATTAACATTGAGATCTCTGACATAACTGAAGTTCTAATCTTGACAGTGATGACATAAAATTACCAGCATATCTACAGTGTGACTAACATTGAGAACTAATGGACACATAGACAAGGTTATGTTATGTGGACCTTTTGATTAATCAATCAAATATTAAAGCCTGTACAATTATAAAAGTGAACAACACCATTCAGAATATGTTTCCAACTACATCTCTTCTAACTACACATATATAAAATTATACCTGACAGGTTACTTAATCTAACTAGACCAAGTATTCCAAAGGTCTCCCAAAATGTGGACTTTTTCCCTGTTTGTCAGATCTACTTAAAATATGCTAGATATAACAGTGCATTGATTGTATTTTCTGTGAGGATAAAAGAAACATGCTGCTTAACCACAGGGTATTGATCAATTACCTTTACATTACCGATCTTGGTAATACGAACACAAAACCTGTAATTTTGTTAATTTTCTTCTTCACAAGTCTGTGCAAATTACATTAAAATTTAATTACCCATCTTTTCGGCACAAGTATTTTAATCCTGTGGAGTCTATGTTCCTCACAATAAATTAACAACTTGAAGTCAACTTGAATTTGAACAGTAGGAGTTACCTAAATAGCATGTCATGCTTGGCATTAACGAAATGTCAAATGAAGAATCCTTGATCATCAGAAGGGACTTCTCATCCTTTGTCTAGCATGGAGAATATATCTTCAAGAACTTTTCAAAAGCCTCCAAAACCTTTCAAGGATTATTTTGTGTTATGAAAACTTTACTTTCTCTAGATGTCAGACTATTAACTAATGGTGTTGTTTGTCATTTCATTGGATCCACCAAACTATTTCCCATTTATTTTTTATTTCTGCAGAAAAGGTATATAATAAAAAGTCTTATTTGAAAAGTAATATATTTAGTTTTAATTTTTTGCATTGCAGGGATAGTTAAATACCACAGCTCAATGTCAGAGAAGTACAATTTTCTAAGTCGATAGTCCTGGATAAATTTTTTTTTATATAAATTGGGCTAGTTCATATTGTTGTGCTTTATTCACTTTCACCTATATTCATCTGGCAAGTCTTGCCCTTGGGGTGCACTGGATGCTGGGCTATACATTTGCCCATCCACTATGTTGAGTGTTGACAAGGATTTAGTTTAATGAATCAATAATTCATAAACAAATTCTCTAAGCAAAGAGACTTTACAAATTCAAATGAACATTTCAGAGCTTGAGGATGTAACCCAAGCTGGCTAAGCGCTAGACATGGTGGCAGACATGTACATGGACATTTTTCAAATTAAGCAGTTAAAAAAGATATACATGAAGTTTCTAAATGTTATAGTATCAACCAACATTTTTGAATTTTCTATGCTTCTTCATAACTAATTATCTTGTACATTATTTCCTTTGTTATTTCTATGAAATAAAGTGCATTCATCTTATGAAGTCTAGGCAAGTGATTATAATTTGGGATTCTAAAACTATCTGTCCAAATATAATGGGTGAAAGCAAAATTTTATCAACCTTGTACTGTCAGATAAATTCAAGGAGTTTTTGGCAAAATTCAACAAGTTCAAGAACTTTCATTGTTAAAACCAACTTTTCTTACTTTTCAATTTTCAACACAACTATTCAATTTTATGACTTTTCAAAATGTACAAACTTTGTTTCTGATGTAAAAGTTAATTACATTTCTCCAAGAATTCTAACTCAATAACCAGTATTAATGTTTGAGATTAACTTCCACTATTTCTTGAATCCAGACCTCCCTGGGAGACAAAAATAACTGAACTTATCCCAACTATCTAACATGTAAACTTTGAAAAAAGAAAACAGGGGAAGAAACTCTTCTAAGACAATTAAAATTACCTCCCACTGCCAAAACAAGGTAACTACACACATTCTGAATGTTATTAGCTTATTTGAAACATCAACGAGGATGCTTTGATTTGTGCAGAAGTATGTGAGGGATTAATCACAATGTGATTATGACTGTATTCTCAGCGAACAGATAACTTGTGACTGAAATTTACTCACTTTGTTGAATAGTATACCTGATAACATTAACTGGTAATAGAATTAGCACATGAATGAGCCTCAAAGACAGCTATTTGGAGGGGATATATCTTAAGCACTTGTCCGAAGGACAAAACTGCTCTCCTAATGAAAGACAGCCACAATCAATGTGTACATGTGACACCTACTTAACTCCAATAAGAAATCAATGACATTTTCTTACCTGGAACAAGCTATGGGTGAAACCTTAAAAAAATATAAACACATGCCCATGGAGAGGATGTGATGTTGTTATCAGGGCCTGAGCATCAACAACTGGATCAATCATAATCAGTTCCCTCCTCTGCCTAAGAATGACTATATACATGCCAGCTGAATGCTTCACTGATATATCAGATTAAAACAATGCATTCGAAAGTTTGTGTTACAAAGACCGCTCAAATATTATGAGGTTCCCCTAAGTTTCGTTAAATATCACAGTAAGCTGTGCAAAGATGCCAAGGCTTGTTGACATTTCATACCTCTTAGCTTTTACTGGAATGAAGAGGCACTGGGCTTCACAGATGTTTTATTAAATAGTACCTAAAAGTATGGACCAGACTTAGCAGAGCTGCCTCACTTGATGTATTGATCAAGGACAGAAAGCAATCACCTGCTTGCCTATAGATGACAATTCTTAGCTACAAAACTTGTTTGCATCATAAGGACAACTTAAACATCTGATCAGAACTGACAATAGTTTGGGTCAACCGACTGACCCAAGATTTTTCCAGGAATATCGGAATAAATTTGCAGGCGGGGCCTTTTATCTTCTAATTATTCTCAGCATACAAGAACAGCTGGAGGAAGATGTAGCCTCAAAACTTTTCCTAAATGACAGACAGAGAGAGTGCCCACAGCCCAGGCCTTTGTGGTTCCACCTCATTACAAAGGATAGTTCCACTGGATGCCAACAAATGTGCAAATTAATGAAAGATTGACAGGTGAAGAACCACTCAGTATAAAGAGTCTGGCCCATCCTCAGCAACAAATATAGGCAGTGCATCAATCCTGCTGTAAACTTGTCTGTGCTGGGAGAACCAGTGCAGAAAGGTGAGACCAGAACACCAAGTTGGCTCCTATGTTTGCATGGTAGGTCATCGGCACAAACTGATGAAAATCATATCTCCATTGTCTGATGTAGGATCTGATTTTCATTTGATTATCATCACCACAGATTTGTCCGACTTAATAAGGGTAACCCTCCCACTAAGCTGATCCTTACATATATAAAATGATCCAATTACAACCTTCATTTTCCGAAGATTTAACTAAAGGACCATCTTCTTTGGCCCCCAACTGCCATTAACCTCATTGAAGTGAGGCAGCAAATGTGACAAACATCCATGTCAACATGATCTGTGCAAATGATAATCTCTGCATGGTCTAGAGCTGTACCGGTCACTTTTTGCCGATTATGCCGATACCGTGTATAGCCGATTATCAAAATTGCCGATACCGATTATGAGACCGATTATTTGATTATCATATTATGTACTCAAGTATAAGCCGAGAAATTTAGAAAACAATAAAGGCCTGGAATGGGGAGGGGGGGGGGGGGTTTGCAAACAGGAAAGTTTCGCGGCACAATAAATATGTTCTAATCACTATGTAAATTGAGGCAATGCTTTTGAGTTTATTGCCGACTTTCTATGAGCAAAGGTCGTCGGCTTGCTTTGACAACAACAAATACTCGTTATTGCTGCGGCAACATCAGATAATTGTAAAACATTGATATAGAATTGTTTTATTTGTTTAGTATATGTCGGTGCTTCAAAGGTACAGTAAAACCTGTTATGAATTATGAGAGACCGCCCCTTCTGCCAGATGGTGGCTTGGTGAAACACTAACAAAAGAAATAAAAAATAATTTTAAAAAATCCGGAAATGATTCTCACTTACTAGTATTAAAGACAATGAGTTCATTCACCCTCCAGGCATTACGGATTAACTGAAAGACAGACGACGTACTCGAACCTACATTGAAGCCCTTTCAAACAATTTCTCACTGGGACATAAGGACTATCGGTGTTTTGTGAGTTTTCATAAAGATAAAGAAAAAACACAAACCTCAAAATTGACTGTGTATATATCCATCATTACTCCCTTTGATGCTAATCTTACTGGCTATTCACATGACTTTGGCACTACAATGGCGGTTAGTGACATGTACTTTAGTCTGGTTTACTGCAGTTTACAAATGTTACCGGACGCTGGAGTTGAAAATTTCGCACAACTGGCAGCAAGATAAATTCTTTTTAAATACTTTATTAGAGCAATCTCTTTGTTACAAAAGATTAATTGATGGTTCGATGTGTTTATCTCGATATATGGTTATTCGACTATATAGTAGTGTTAGTTAATGAGCAACTTGTTTGCATACTGCATATATCCCGAGCTCTAGTGTTACAAAGGATTAAGTTACGGTCAGTCAAAACGCGACTGTATATACAACTTTTATCAGGAAAAATTGGTTATTTAAAAAAATTATTTGCATCGGCACCGATTATTTTTGCCGATACCCGATTATACCGATTGTGCTAATAATCGGCCCGATTACGCGTACGGGCGATTAATCGGTACAGCTCTAGCCTGGTCGTCCCACTCTCTTGGCACTTGAATGAAAAAGAAATCTGATTGAAAATAGTGTGCCACATAGGCAAGGTGGGCCTTCCACATCAGGTGCATGAATAGACAGCCAGTGTGAAGCAGATCTGCAGCAACATAGAGTAAATCAACAATCTGCAGGAATTCACTTGCCCAAATCTGTTGTTACAAACGGATTTTGAAATCTGAACAATTCAAGCAATATAGCTCAGAAATGGAAGAACATGGTTGAGACCAGTAAAAAAATGATAAGATGAGCATAATTCTGAGAAATCTCTTATCTTTTTCACAATAAATCACAGTGGAGAGAAAAACGAGAGTAGGATGGCTGCTCATGTCCTGCAATAAAACCGAAATTATGGTATGTTTCTAAAGGATGTCATCCAGATATTCTGCAGTAGCTGCTGACAAAATCACCCGAACAAAGTAATGATATCTTTGTGAAAACCCACATTCTCAGATTGAATAAATAATAGGAGTGCACAAAACTGGCATGCTGTTCCTTGAAATGCAGAGTGAAGGAACTTGCATAAAGCTGGAGGATACTGATTTGAAAGCATGTATCAGTCAAATCGAGACAGTCATGAACTCATCCGTCCCTATGGAAAACCTTAAAAATTTTGCTTTATCCATCTTTAACCTCAGTATGGCTATGTATTTATTTAGCCAGCTCAAGAATATAACTTGCTGGAGCTTTCCACTGGCCTTCTCCACCAGTAACAGAAACACAGGTAATTGTGCTATGAACTATCTCTACCATATGCAAGGAAAGCTAAGAGCAGGTTTCCTCTTGTAGAATCATTGCCTCCTCTGGATCCATTGGACCTCAGTCATGAAAGGGGAGGATAAAAGGGGTGAATGCTGAATAATGAAACCTGAAGCCCATCTGAAACAATCTGAATCAGCCATTTATTTTGCAGGAAACAATGTTGACCTAAGTCATTCCAATAAAAAAGCCTGGTGTCTAAAGGCAGGTTTTCAGTACCATCTTTTTCCGGACTATAAGTCAATTTCACCAATTTTGTAAATTTTCCATCCTTCGTCCATATATAAGTTGATTCAGAGCATAAGATGAGGCCAGGTCAATATCTTGGCTTCGTATTTTACACTAGTAATGGTATCGTTGCATGATATTCCATATTACCCGCAATCGTGAAATTGCATTACTGATGCTAACATGCTTGTCATTTTACTTCTGAACAAATCACTGCTATATTCTGTTATCAATTGACACAGCTGAATAAACAGTCCAGGCTTGTTTTATTATAATTGAAAGCACATCCATGTTGCAGTTCATTTTATTACCTGTAGTTAAGAATGTAACTTATAAAAACTAAGTCAATGCAATTTCAATGACACAATCCATATACAAGTCCATTCAGAGTTTAAGACGAAGACCTAACTTTCAAGTCAAAAAGTATCAAATTATAGGACGGAAAATACGGTAAGTAGAAAGTCCTACATTGCCCCTGTATTAGGTTGCCTATGACACTATGAGGCTTAATGTTGCCTACAGTTTTACTGGGGATAAATTACAGTTGCCAAGCAGGATTCTGCCTTTTCTCATTCTGCTTGTAATTCTTTTTCCAATGGGACTGATGTGGGTGAAAAATCAAAGAAGGGGCATTGAAATTACAGTTGCCAAACAGGATTCTGCCTTTTCTCATTCTGCTTATAATTCTTTTTCCAATGGGACTGATGTGGGTGAAAAATCGAAGAAGGTGCATTGCTTCCAACATTCTCAATACAAATGCAATGAACACAGAGCAAGTTTTGCATCTTAAATCAAGACAAGTGGAGAAGTTGTCTCATCTCATTAAATCATGGTCACACAACACTGTCAGGCATTGGCCACAAAGTGGTGTGCAGTCCTGTTTATCATACTGGTAATGCTGCAAGCCGACTCCAAAGAATGTTCATTAACAAAAATTTGGCCTGCTAAAAACTTTACTTACAATAAAAGGTCCAGTAGTGATCAAGTCTTCACAATGTTTTTATAAGTCTGGATGTTGCATGAAAGAAAAGACACTAAATAATATAAAACTGCAGGGTGGATCACTTCCATGGTATGTTTCATCCAAACTCAAGACCTCTACATGGTAGATGTATGAGTGCATACTTTACCAGCAGGATAAATTGGCAGAAAATTATCCAAAAAGAAAGCCCAGGATGTCCTGGGGTCCCAGATTTTGTCCAAGAGATGGTTGGAGATTACCTTAATCTTGGAAAGATGGGTCTTCATCATCTGCATCTCCAAGGTTTTGACCTTATAGACCTAACTTAGCTGGTGATGGGGGAACAACTTGTGACAAAATGCAGTAAATTTCCTCAGTCACATGTTTAAAATTAAACTCTTTTAGCTCCATCAAGACATTTGGGTGAAATGCTTTAGGTTTTCTCTGCAATCAGTGGAATCCTCTCTGATGTACATCATGAAAACCAATAATAGAAGAAATGTTCTTAAGCATACTGTGTTATGTGCCCACTGTATAAACTGCTATGAACTGGCTGATCAGTTAGAAACATCGTGTCACTGGATGGTTGGATAAATAAATACATATCTGACCATGCTGCTGAATCTTAGTAAACTCTCTTATCATGTCAAAGTTTGTATTAGAAAGACAAGAAAATAGGTCAGGAGACAATATCTCCCAATGGTAACAAAATTTTCATCATTTCTTGAATCAGTCTAATCTGAAATGCAAGAAATGTCTCGAGTGGGTATAGCATTGATGTTTTCACTGTACTTCTGCTTCTAGCTGACCTGTTACAGTTCCAAACGGTAACTAAACAAATCTTAGCAAAGAATTGGTGGTGGAGGGCCCACTAAGCTGGCTATTTATGCAGTCTTTTTACGTAGAATACAAGCATTGCTGTCCACAGATTTAGTCTCTCTCTCTCTCTCTCTCTCTCTCTCTTTCTCTCTCTCTCTCTCTCTCTGCCCTTCAGAGTCATATGCAAGATGTTGGTGCACACCCCTCTGGCTATTTTGTATGGATAACTGCATTGTCAAGTATATTTTTAACATGTTAATCATGTACAACTGTAACCCTAACCTTTAATTGCCAATTTATATCTGAAATGACAATAACAAAATTACTTATTATCAGGAAAAAACCCAAAAGTGAAAACTACTGAATAAAGACATGTCAAACAATGAAAACCTTTATATGCAATAGTATGATGCACCTAATGATCAGGCTATATGTCTATTGTTCTATTGCTCACTGCATCTGCAGAGCAAACTTTATGTCAAACAAACTGCACAGACCCACATCTGCCAGCATATTATGCAACAGTAGATATGGGTTTGTGTGATCCAAAGTTAGGCTTCCTTAAAAGTATGTACATACATATCAATAAAACCACGGAATTAAAGCAGGTGTAAAAATATAATCAGGATCTGAAACAAAAACATAAGAAAAGAATGAGTATCAACTATACTAAATACAAAGATAAGTAGCAAATAGTGCAAAATTGCCACTGAAATAACAAAATTAATGTTTTTACCAAAATTGGAGGCAACCTTTAAATTTTTTTAAAGCTGCATTTTTATTGGCTAACTCAAAGGTCACCAGAACATGACCCCTAAGCCATCGCTATCAATACCAACATATCGGCAGAGACTTGGAAATGAATATGAAATCTGATGGAAATGAGGCACCAATTATGCAATGTTGATCATATATCATAGTGAAAGCTTAAAATGAAGAATATCGATATATGGGCGCCTACTTAACAGTATTAAATGGGAGATAATTATAATGGTGTATAGGAGGAGTTTCTTCCCATAAATACCACTTTCATAATCTATAAAACATAGACATGCAAAATCCTTAACATCGTTAGGAAACGTATTTGATGGAGAAAACTAATTTTAAGATATAAAGTTTGCTTTGCAGATGCTAAATTCATTTACTATGTGATTAATAAGATGGATTTGATCCATTTACCTCTTTCTGCCTTCTTGCTATCAATTCTTTCATTCAATACCTATCTTCCTATTATATTTAAATCATAAGTATACATGTAGAAATTTATGTTCCAATATAGAAATTTATGAAAGTACTGCAATCTAATTAAAATCAGATCTCAACTGTCCTGGGTGAAAATCTGATAGCGATGGCTTAGGGTCATGTTCTGGTGACCTTTGAGTTAGCCAATAAAACTGCAGCTTTCAAAAATTTAAAAGTGAGTCAAATCAATAGGCATACACTGATGCTCTGCAGCTATACTGCTCAGTCTTCCAAACACAAATATATAAGACTTCATCTGATTAGCCGATAAAATGATCAATTATGTTAATAACATAGGACACCAGAACATGACCCCGAAGCAGTCACTGTCAAATCTTTACATAGGACATGGAGATATGATTTTAATCAGATTGTAAAGTAGTGTATCTAAAACAAATTTCTATCAATAAGAACATAACAAAAAAGTGCATAAAATACCATTCATTGAAAAAATAAGTATATATATTTATTATCTGTATTTTACTGTATACCTGATGGTTTATTCTTCTTAGCAGGAAGTGCCTCAGAAGTAGCCTGTGCCCTGGGACTGGTGTCACCAACTGACTCATCATCTTCCTCCAGTTCAT
The DNA here is from genome assembly GCA_030141615.1 of Unio pictorum. Taxonomy (NCBI): domain Eukaryota; kingdom Metazoa; phylum Mollusca; class Bivalvia; order Unionida; family Unionidae; genus Unio; species Unio pictorum. The sequence continues at coordinate 2,658,041 of JARLTB010000207.1, read as the reverse complement.
CTGTGTCATCTACCTGTGGATGAAGGTGACCTTTCCTAAAGTAGTGGGAATAGACATCTGATCCATGTCCATCTTCATCAACCATATCCTCCTTCTGTCGGGCACGACCTTCATTTGCAATATGATCCTTACCTTCTGTATCATCATCAATGTCACCTTCATCATCATCTTCAATATCACCTTCATATTCCATATGACCTTCATTGTCAAAGTGACTTCTATCCTGATCATCACATTCAAGGTGATTATTCATCTTCCTATGGCATCTCTGTTTCAAATGACCTTTGACTTTAATATAACCTTCTCCCTTAACATCATTCTCATTTTTGTTTTGATGTTCATCTCCAGTGTCACCTTCATTGTTCATGTTACTTTTCTCTACAGTGGACGCTTCAAAATCACTTTTAACCTTGGTGTGTCCATCAACTTTAACATGAACCTTATCAGTCTGTTGAATTTGTGTGTAATTATCTGCTGAGTTCTGAACATCCTCTGCTGGTCTGGATGACAAACTAAATTCTATCCCAGCTACTGATTCAACAAAGTCCATTTTGGCTCTTTTTGATAAAGGGTCTGACATCTTAAATGAGCCATCAAAAACTGAGAGCTTCCTTTTTAGTGTATCACTGGCAGGAAATTCTGGTTCCAGTCCACGAGCATTCTCATTGAAATCTCCACCAGCATTCTCGCTGAAATCTGGCTTCCACTCTTGTTTCATAGATGGAAAATCAATCCTATTTGTGTGAGAAACTTGTGCCTCCCTCTGTGTGGGATAAGCAATGTGAGATTGTACCTCTAAATAGGAAGCAGATCCACAATATTCAGATCCTTCTCCAAACTGAGAATTCAGTAATCCTTCAGATCTTTGGATATTATTTGTATCATTTTCTATTTTGATGTCATGAGACCAATTTGTCCCAAAATTAGTAGGCAATGTTGAATGTAAAAATCCCGTGTTTTGATACTGCAACTGTGGTTCATATCCATAAGTATTTTCTGGTTTGGCATTAGGGTATGAGCTTTCATATCCCTGATTCATGGGCCAAGACCAATCTTGTCTCATTTGCGTCATCTGAGACATTGATCTCTCCATGTTTAGCTGTGATCCTAATCCCAAAGGTCGAGACATTATAAGATCCATGTCTGGAAGCTTAGGGAATGGTGGAAACGATGCTGAAGACATTGTTGATGCAAATGGTGTTGCCATTTCATAATTAGGAACATTGTTGTCTTCTGGATATCTTTCATTTGGAAAGTTATTGTTCCCTTGCATCATATTAACTGGGTTTTGAAAGTCATTATAAGGTGAAAAATGGTTGTTCATTTCTGACTATTTATTTCAACATACTCTGATATGCATGAATTTTTTTTTAAACTCATTTTGGAACAAAAGCAGTGACAATTTGAAGCATTAGTTCTTGAGATTCTTTGTATCCAAAATGGTCATACAATGTTTGGCAATGTTAAAGTCCTAACTGGCAGTACTATGTTTTGAAATGTTGATGTCCAAATTCTCAGGATGCAAAATTCTTTATGAAACCATTCTTCTAACAGGGAATAAAACAGTATCAATGAATAAGTCATATTCTTCCCAGCAAAATACATGATAATTTTCAAATGTCTAAATACATGATTAGTCCATTTCTAAAGTAATCATCAAAGTCCTGAAGAAGAATGATCTGGATTATTTGTGAAATTGAATTTTTATATTTGAGATGTGTCTTCTTGTTACCATGTCATGTGTAGTAACTTTGGTTTCCATTTCACTAATTCTAATAATGGTCCTAAAACCACCAGAATTGTTACTTCTGTCACTCTATACCCTGTAAAAGAAATTTTTAAAAATTTTCATGTGAATTACAAAATGTTTAATATTAGAAACAAAGCATTCTCTAGGCATTAATAAAATTTATCTGATCCAAGAACAAAAACAAATTATCATTATGGTTTTTTAATATAATTTTTGTTTCTATTGCTTGTCAAAATAGTCACTTTTCCTGGAAAATCTACCATAATTTTTTAAGCTACAACACACAATATCTGTAGCAAGACTATGTTTGCACAGATTAATACTTTTCCAAACTCAACATACAGTATAACAACCTACCAGATAGATATAAATATACCAAGTGAATACCCCCAAACCCAAAACCATTGCAACCCATATTTTATTTTCAGATTTGTAAAATTTTGGTTTAGTTAGGTTTTTGCATATGAGAAAAAGTCTTTTTCAGACTGCTTATGCAATGAGAGTGAGAGAGAGAGAAAGAATGTAACAAAAGCATCAGTGTCTATGTGTGTAGGAGTGCAAAAACTAAGAAAATTTGCTTTTCTTAAACATACATGTGTTTAATGAAGACTCAACTAATGATTAGCTCCTGAAAATCACATCCTGTGACATGAATTCCTCATGGAAATACAGTCTTCATCGAAGTCATCATCCAAAGACTTCCGATAGGATAAGACTTCTTATAAGACTTCCGATAGGATAAGACTTCCGATAGGATAAGACTTCTTATAAGACTTCTGATAGGATAAGACTTCCGATTACAGCCTATTGTTAGCCTAAATCTGTGTTGGCATGCATGCTAAATATTGTTTCAACTTTGTGTGCTTGGAACATTTTCTGGGTTTTTGTCTCGCACATCATCTGTGCTTGCTAACTGTAATAAATCTAAGTATAAATCAGGAAATTAGCTAAAATAGGTTTCCAAATAGAAGTGAGTTTTGGTGTTACTGGTTCTCTTTTATGTAGAAAAATAAACAAAATTATCGAAATTTGTTTTAGTAATTGGAGGTATGGGATTTCAATCTAATGGGGTAAAAAAAAAATATGATAATAAAGAAGGAAAACTTTTGGACAAAATAAAATTTCAACTTTGATGGGATTCTGGTATACTGAGGTTTAGCTAGTTATCAATATTCCTGTGAAGCAAAATTAAAATGCAATTAATGTAACAAAATTTATTTTTCTAACAAAAAGTGATATGTTTAAAACATGAAACATCTTTTGAAACCAAATTTCTATTTAAAAAAAATATCCAATATAGCTTTAGCTCAGTAACATTAAATTTCCAATCATTACTCTTAGCTTCAGTAACCTCTACCCAAAAAATTAAATCTGATAACAAAAAAATCTTAGAGCCTTATTATCTGGTTCTATGGAGCTTCAAGAATTCTTAGTTTCAATGAAAAACTTAAATAGCTAAAACAATTTTTTATAGCAATAAAAAATTACACAGAAAAATGAACAAGGCTTTTTAAACAAAAACATGTTATGCAAAATATATAATGACTGTGTGTTACCTTAAAACACATTATTGAAATTAACAAAATATTTAAATTAGCACATTATAGTGCTTCTAAAATATTGTCTTTTGATCAGAATTTTACATTTATAAACGAATCTCCACCACTATTAAATAGATAAAAACGAAGCGAAATAAATAAATATATATACCGGGTGGATTAACTATGAATTCCCTGAAAATTAAAGTACATTATAAATGAGGATTAAAAAAAATGCCCCATGGGAACCTCCTTGCACCGACAACAGTGGCAGTACATGTACTCATGGATATACATGTCTCAAAACAAAATGTTGACATATATATTTATCGATATATTAACCACATTTAATAAAAGTAATTGAGCAAAAGTAAAATGGATTTACTAGTATCGTGACTGGGGAATGTCTTCAATTTAGTCAGACAAAAGAAATTGCTGTCGACAGGTGCCCTATTTGTTTAACCCACAGTGAGCCTCTTACGAAGGCATTTTTGCGGCAAACACAGATTTTTCTCTGTATACGCGTGCTTCTCATTATTAATATTAAATCTGTTCAATGAAAAATACGTAAATTTAAAGAAAAAAGAGGAAAACTATGACAATTTTTGCCCTTTCATGTTTTGAACGCCAAACGAAACATGGCGGACAGACAGACGAAGGACAGACGGACAAAAGGACAGTTTTTATTCTAGAAAATTACAGCATAATTAGCTCGAATATTTCATAATTATATGCATAGTTTTAACTATTTAGGTATTCTTTCAAGCAAAGTACACACATTTAAAAAAACAAATAGCGAAAAACCCTAAAATTAATCGAAAATCGGTGGAAAGCGAGCGGTACCAACCTGACAGGAAGTGACCCATTAAGCACGCATTAAAGCCATTGGCGGCATCTTATTGGTCGGGTTTATAATGAATATTCTTTCTCAAACACAGACGCTCAAAACGAGATCGATCAATAATCGAGAGATGTGTTAGTCACCTGATAAACAAATTAGAAATCACAGAATAATGAATATATTAATTGTATTATATTTAAGTTTGAAAACAATGGATTAATGATATTTTGTTTAATTATAACAACAACAAAAAGAAAACATGTAAAGACTTTAAAACAGAAATGGGACGGTTCAAATGCCAACAACATTCAGGATATAAAAAAAAAGCAAATGCAACATTATTTGTATGAATTTATGGAATTTAATTTTTATAATAGAAAATGAGTGATAAAAAAATGAAATTTTTTGGAATATGCTTCTCAAACTTTCAACTTTTCTAAGAATTTCTGACAGATGGGGGTGGAAACAATGTGTACCTTCCCAAAAAGAAGGGAAATTGTGATGAAGGGAGAGGAATTTTGGTAACAAATGACATGGGGGTGGGTGGGAAGGATAAAGTAATTTTATGTCAAAATTGAAATTTAACTCTTAATCTTTAAGTAGAAGCAGACAATTTAGCACATTTATGATAAATAGAAACCATTACACGTCTAAGAAGATGTAGCGATCTGAAGGGAGTCTGAGTGATATCGATATGTGTAGAGTGGCAAAAATAAAATGTTTCTTGAGGAACCAGAAGTCAGTTGAAGGGGGTGGGGACAAGACGGGTGGGAGGGGAGGGCACTGAAGTATGGAGTAAAATGGCAACCCCACGTATTTCTACCAAGCTGGAATACTGCTTATGTTTGCGCATGTGTGTGTGTGTGTGTGTGTGTGTGTGTGTGTGAGAGAGAGAGAGAGAGAGAGAGAGAGAGAGAGAGAGAGAGAGAGAGAGAGAGAGAGAGATTTTATATATGTTTATAAAATTTTAACAAAGTGAGATAGACAAGCTTTTTAAAAAAACAAAACAAATATCATGAAAAGTGAAAATATTTCTTTCAAATCCTACCCAGGAAGAATTAGAAGTTTCCGAAAAGGATGAATTAATTCAACTTGCCAGATAATACGGTCTTTTTTAAGCGAAGGCTTCCATTATAACAATAAATAAGAACTATGTTGGTTCAGTATTTGGTAGAAAATAATATTTTGGATAAATGTGTTATGGTTTCGATCAGTAAGTTTGGATCAGAGTCTGATCTAAAAGTAACATAATTAAAATTAAAATACAAGATGGAAATGGAGTTATGCAAGCTCGAACTTTAGAAAGAGAAGGAAGAAAAACAACTGCAATTGGAAGAAAAAGAGAAAGAAAGACAAATGCAGTTATGAAAAAAATTAAATTCAACTACAATCTCAAAACTATGAGAGAGAGAGAGAGAGAGAGAGAGAGAGAGAGAGAGAGAGAGAGAGAGAGAGAGAATATCAATGTAGAAAGAGATGGAACTAAGAAGTAAAAAGCACATTCGTACTTCAAAACCAAATTTAAGTTTTGATCTCGCAAAGAATATAATTAAAAAAAGATGTAGACAAATATTTTCTTTCTTTTGAAAAAGTTTATGAAAATTTGAATTGGTCAAGTAGCATTGGATTCAATTAGTGCAATGTGTACATTTCGGTTAAGCTAGTGATATTTTCCGTACACTGTCAGTACACCAAAGTTGTGTCTATGATGCGGTTAAGGAATGCATCTTAAGGGGTTATGGGTTAGTGACTATGATGCGGTTAAGGAATGCATCTTAAGGGGTTATGGGTTGGTGATTATGATGCGGTTAAGGAATGCATCTAAATTAAGGGGTTATGAGTTAGTGACTATGATGCGGTTAAGGAATGCATCTTAAGGGGTTATGAGTTAGTACCTGAAGCTTATCGGCAAAAATTTCGAAACTATAAAAAGGGGCAGGACAAACTCATGTCGGATTTGTTTGAGAAAGATCAGTTATTTCATAATTGGTGCTTAGCCAAGAAAATTTAACATCACAAACAACTTGTATTAATTAGAGAGTTCCAAAGCTGTGTCTATAGTGACATTAAGACTTATTTTAACGAGGACAAGAACGAAACCTTGGAAAATGTGGCTCTTGTCGCTGATGAGTACTATTAGGAATTGATTTTTTAGTAAAATTAATAAGATTGCTATTTTCTTTAAATTGTATTAAAGTAATGTTTTATATTAAAGTAAGTTCTAAAGTGTGTTAAGATTAATTTCATTTATTTTCAAAGCACAACTATATATTAATGGAAGGAAAATAGTTGATGTGCAAAGCATAAGTTGGCAACGTAAATCAATAGCTATACAAATGTAGATTATTGTGTGGAATTAGGTTATAAAGCAAAAATCTTACTGGGTCAGTCAGCTCCTAAGTCTTATCAGTGAAACATATATTCTGTAAAACAAGGCATTGGCAAAAGTCTAATTCGGTTAATAAAAAATTAGAACAAACTTCCGTGCTGACGTAAATACAGAATGGTTCTTATCTAATGATGGACAGTCGTCGCTACAAAATGGTTCTTATCTAATGATGGACAGAGATCGCTGCTGGCTTAGTATGTTAAAACATGTTGCTGGCTTAGAATATTAAGGGATTATCATAGTTGGATCTAACTTGTGCCAAACGAATATAGATAAACCACACATTTGAGTTTTACCTTATGTCAGATGACGTAAATTAAGCCGGTTTCGACCGGGAGAAACTGATTCTTACCTGAAGAGAGCGGACACATTTTCTCACCGATACCTTAACCCTGACACAAGATGCGTATAAATAGACCACGCATTAAGGGGTCAGGTCAGTTCCGTATCGACGAGAAAATAGACTTTTGCCTTCTCATTTCAGGTAAAACAATTGTATATGTCATAACTTCTTTAGGAATAAGTACTTTTAATGTTTGAGATTTTGATAGCAACATTGTTATGTTAGCAACATTGTTCACCTAATACTTTTATTTATAATGTATTGTAACGGAATGTTTAAATGTTCTAAATAATTCATATTTAATTATATTATCGTAATTTTTATTGTAAAGGTTGAATTCGCTACCAACTTCATGTTTAGATTTAATGTTGAAATAAAGTATTCTTTAAGCAAGAAAGAGTAATATCTAGCAACATATTCTAAATCAATATTCTATTTTAAAATAAGTAAAATGCATTTCTTTAAATTAATTGTTACATTAATTATGGTCATTACATTTTTATACTTTGGATATCTTGAAATTGATCGAGAATTAACTATTTGTATAATATTCTAAAATGCAGAAGTTATACGAATGAATGAAGTTGGAAAGCTTAAAAAGGAAAATATAATATGTATTTCATGAATCTTTATTATAAAGTTTTTAGATGTGTTTCTAGAATGTAGTCAATATATAGGTGTTGATTAATTAAATAAAGTCAGTTCCGTATCGACGAGAAAATAGACCTTTGCCTTCTCATTACAGATGTAGCTGTCTTATCATAGCGGCGACACTCTTTTAAGAGAGCCTTCTCTTCTCTTCCTTCTCTTCTCTCTCTCTCTCCCTCTCTGGTTATGACAGAACAACAACAACTTATTTCATACATAACAGTACTCTTTAACTCATAAAGTTCCTTTTGTAAATAAGACTTCTACTCTACAGTGTTTTGGCAGAAAAGTATTTCAGACTAATACAAGCCCTTCAAAAACTCAAACTGGCACAACTTCTAAAAATCAAGCTTCTGATAAGACTGATTCTAGATTCTTGTTTTTCCTTACGTGTGCCGATTTGCAAGAAGAGAGGACACGTTATTTAAGATTGAAAATGGGCATCAAACTTAGGAAAGGCCTATTCCAAATTCTCTTATTTCTAAGCGCTCAATGTCACAGTTGCATATTGCAAGCAATACAGTCTGATTTTATTGTGGAAAATTATGAACCAGTCATATCGAAGGTTTCTATATCACTGTTCAGTGATTCTGCCAATCCTACCTTTTTAAACATTTTAATGGACGCATGAGCTTCTCAGGGTCTTTTATTGTCACGTACATTGTTTTTTTTTTTAAGTAGTCTTCTTCTAGTGAGAGTGGTCTTATTCAGAGAGTAGAGTGCGGCTTTTTTTAATGTTCTTTTCCATTGTGTAAATTTGTCATCAGATTTAGTCTCAGGACCCGTGCCAGTTGGATCAGTCTCTTTTACACTTTGAGAGCATTCGTTTATTACTAGGCAACAACCTAGCTGGAGAAAAGGTTGTGGTTAATCCACTTGTAACTGAAAAAAAAACTTGTCTGGATTAGAAAATCGCTTGACTTGAAAAGAATTCCTTGATTTATTCACAGCTTTTTTGCAGTTACCAGAGTTATGGCAAAGAAAGCTCTTGAGAATGATGTTGATAAGGAAAGTATTGCTTTAGCTGACACATGTATCGGTCAAGCTTTTGATGAGGTCACTTTCACTCCTTGTTTGGATCAATCAAAATGTGTTGCTCACAGTGATCCTCTTTTAACTACTGATTCTCTTTTTCTAGTCGGGATGATAAACGACACACTTATCGGCGAAGAGAAAAATATCATGAGATCTGTTTGTTTCAAAGGGCTATTACTGAAACTGAAGACTCCGAAGTACCTGTCTGTTATTTCATTAACATGGAAATTCTTATGAGAAAATTGACACCTCCCGAGGTACCTGCTGACGTTGAGTAATCAGTGAAGTATCAAACTTTAGTTCCAAAACTTTTCTGACAGGAAGTACTTAGTCTGGCCCATGAAACTCTATAGGCTGGTCATTAAGGAATTAATAAGACTCATCACAAGATCTTATTTGCTAAAAGTCATACGTGATGTTGCCAATGACTGTAAATATTATCATCCTTGTTACATGGTAGGAAAACCTGATAAGAAGATATCTAAGGCTAATCTGCAACTATTCCTACATTTTACGATCCACATAGTAGAATTATGGTAGATTGTGTCGGTCTCATACCTAAGACCAAGTCAGGTAACCAATGCATGTTGACCATTATGTGTGCGTTGACAAGGTTTCGAGAGGCAATTCCTTTGAGTAATATAAAATCTCAAACAACAGTTAAAGCTTTCATTTTTAAAAAAAATATATAAAAAACAACTAAATATAGTCTTTCTAAATCTGTTCAATGAAAGGTCAAAGTTTAGGTCTAGTACTTTCCAGCCTATTATGCTTGAATTTGGCACTCAGCCGTCAAAAGTGAAATCATAGTTGGACAGAACTACGATGGAGGTAAATTTTTTGAGTATAATAATGGAGTCCTGTCTCTATTGCTCATTCTTAAAATTTTCTTCAGATTAGAATTTAAGGCCCCTACAAAGTTAAGAAGAAAATGAATGAATTAAATGACAATATTAGTGCTCATGGGATCTAGACATATTATAGAAGTACCAGTATGTTAACGAAAATAACCAGGTTAAACATGCAATTAATAAGTTATAACTGTCCCAGTCCGTGTAGATTTAAGTGTAGAAATATCATGGGATTCTACAGATATTGGAGTGATGAATCTTCCGAAATCAGAAATTATGAAAATCTGGAACAGAAACGTTTACATTTTCATGAACAATACAGAAATAAAGCGAAACAGTTATTATTTGAGTATGAGCACTTTTTTCCAGATGTTCCTACAAGGACAAAACCATTTTTCACGACGTTAAAATAGTAATTTCGAAACCTGTGAAACAACAACCATAGATGATGAACAATCTCAACCAGGGATAATTAAAAAAGAAATTCAGTATTTGCTGGAGACTGATTTCATTGATCCCATTCGAGGTGACTGGAGTTTACCATGCAAACTTGTGTAAAAAAAAAAAAAAAAAACTTTCCATATGTACACTGATTATATAAAGGTGAATAGTGTTACAAAGAAATATTCATTTCCATTACCAAGAATCGAAGATCGGAAATGCCAGGTATGTCACCAAATTTGACCTTCTGAAATGCAAATTCCGCTAATGTGAAGAGCAGAGTAAATGTCAGCATTCGTGACTCCAGACGGACTTTACCAATATATAGTAATGCCGTTTGGGATGAAAGGGTCGCCAAGTACGTTTCAACGGTTAATGAGTTAGATTACCTCTGGTTTAGATAATTGTGATGTTTATATCAACGATATCATCATCTACGACACCTGGAAAGAACATTTAGTAACAATTCGGAAATTCTTTGACAGACTCACCGATTCAAATTTGATAATTAATTTATTCAAAAGTGAGTTCTGCCGTGCTAGTGTAACTTTTCTAGTACATATTGTGGGGCATGGAAAAGTTAAATCTATAGACGCTATGTTCGAGGGCATCTCTGAATTCTCTGTGCATGTAAATAAAAAGCAACTGATGAGATTTTTTAAAATATGGCTGGGTACTATCGGAAACTTTGTTCCAATTTTTCAATAATTTCTGAACCCCGGACAAATGTATTAAGTAAGAAAAACAAGTTCCTTTTAACTGAAAAATGTCAGGAGGCTTTTATAAGTTAAAAGCCATACTTAAAAGCGCGGCAGTCCTTAAAGCTCACAATTTCAACCAATCATTTAAATTATTTGTTGATGCAAGTGATGTTGTGGTTGGATAAGTTTTGATTCAAGAAGACGAAAATGATATTGATCATCCAGTGGGTTATGCTTCTAAAACATTAAATAAACATCAAAGAAATTATTCAACAATCAACAAAGAATGTTTAGCCTTGATATGGGAATTACAACATGAAGTTTACCCTAGTTCAGTGCTTCTTCAATTATTCTGTTTAGTGACCACAAACCCCTTACTTTCATTGGCAAGATGAAAAATACAAATCAAAGAATACTAAGGCGGAACGTATTGCTACAAGAATATAATAATGACATCAGGCACATTAAGGGAAAAGAAAGTTTAATAGCAGGTGCACTGTCCCGTGGGTATAAATGTATTATTTAATTTATACTACTTTTTGTTTGTTTTTTTTATTCCAAGAGTAAAATGTTTGGTTTTCGCAATTGTCATGTTAGGCTTACGTTATAATAAACGTTAACGTGACCCCCTAGATTTCGCAACATGGGATTTTCTAAAATGCGTTTTAAAATACAATATAACCTTTGTTTTAGAGAAATATTTCATCTTTTGGCTTGTTATACTTGACATCAAGTTCTTCTGTTGTGTCCAAGTTAGTTATAATAATTTGTCCTCACATAATTTGGATTTTTAAAGATTAATTCGTTTCTCTGGAAATATCTGATTTGATCATACCCAATTCTTGGACAAAAGACAATTTATGAAAATGTTAGTCGGATTTACAACACCAGAGTGTTGAATCTTGTGTTTCTAGAAGGAATTTTAAATAAGCACAATACAGTCTTTAGCATTCGTCATCGTCTTCCATCTTGATCTTGGATTTTACATCAGGATTCAAAGTTAAAACATTCCATGACTAGGACTTTTGTAATTTAATTTATGGATTATTCTTGGACTATTTTATAAATTGATTCTTACAACTGTTAGTTTTTTCCCGTTTTCACTACAATTTTTGAGGGTAAATTATTTATTAACTTTTATAAAGCTTGTTGCTTTAATTTTGTTCTGTGTTACTCTTTATTAGAGCCTAAACACGTAACAATATATATATATATATATATATATATATATATATATATATATATATATATATATATATATATATATATATATATATATATATATATATATATAGATATATATATGATTGGACTTGGGCAATATTTGAATTTAGGGCCTTATAATGGATTATATGATTGTGATACATCGATACTATTAGCACATTGATACTATTCCAGGCTATTGGCACTTCATTATTTGAGAAAATCTGTAGTTTTGGACTTGTGATCGAAATTTATAACTATTTGATATTTAAAATACAATAATGTTAAGTTCATTTTGTGAAGTGGCAAATTTCAGTCGATTTATTAATAAACCATTAGGTGAGACCAGATAGCCATTAGTTAGATTTATGGAGACACGCTGTGTCAAAGGGGGGGAGGGCTGTAGAGTCTAGTGCGACCGTTGTACTAATTAAACCGTGTTTACTCAACAGCCAGACTGACTGCTAGAGAAATTTTTAAAGCTTCATTTCTCACGAAAAGTGTCAGAATTGAGAAAACACATAGATTCTGTTACTTAAAAACAAGCATGTCATATTAACCATGACGTAAGCGACTTTTAGAGAAAAGCGGGAGAAAATACATTTGATTCTAATTGGTCACGCTTAAATAAGGGGGGTGTTTTCACACGAAATTTCGTAGGACATAATCACGCACTAGCTAAATTAGAAGTTAGTCTTGAAATTGTTGATGCAATTTATATGATGTTTGCTTAGTCTACAGGTCTGCATGGTTTCAGTTGATACATTTGTATAATTGATTTCATTTGATACATTTGTATACTAATGTGCTTTTGAATTATGAATTGGAATTCTTACCTTAATTCTTAGTTAAGAATGACATAGTATTAATTTATGTCGTAAAACACTACGCCAAGTTATGAATAGGAAGTGTTACGTTGATTCTTGAATTTATCATCTTGTTTGCATAATGATTATGTTCTGAGAATTTAATGTATTACATTAGTTAACGGGTTACGAGAATACATGTGAATTCACCGAATTTTGATTGCATAGATGATTTAGCGACAGTGTATTCAATGTATGTGCCGTTTAAATTATGGGGCCCAAATTCAAAGCCTCGATGTATAATTCGCAATATGTGTAACAACATTCATTTGAGGACATGTGTAGTTAATTTCTAGCCGTAAAGTTGTTATCACTGATAGAAAGATCTGATTTTTCGAACCAGGAATAATAGAAAGTCTCAACTGTAACCACTGTAACGAGAGACTTAGGATTGTTTTAATTTTCTTTTGAAAGGGAGAAAATAGCTTTTTTGGGAAGATCGTGAAGTTACGTGAATAGCGACGTAAACTTTGGAAAGGGAATTGGGAGACGGAAATTGCAGTGAACGCATGATACAGTGGACATGTCCGGAATCAAGCAGAAACATCTACGGGTGCAGATTATCTAGAGATTGGACGAGACAGGGTCTTCTAGAACAATATTGAACGGAACAGTGAACGAGGATCGAGATGTAGCAGGTTATGAAAATCGAACAAGGCATTGACTTCGATTGTGCCACTCGATCCTATGATGATTTAAACTAATTTGTTTAAATCTATTTCAAATCTTATTGTAATTCGGTGAAAGTTCTATTTCTAAACCGCTTTTATTCCTAATGAAGGGAAGTTTCATAATTGTGCATGTAATTGATTAAATTGTTTGTTTATCTTTGCGGTGGCTCGTAGTTGTTTGTTCAATGTACCTGCTCAGTTTACCCTATCTATTCTCATACTCGAACCGGGCAATTATATCGAGGGCAGTCATCTCTTAGATAACGAGTATCAATAGGGAGTGGTTATAGTTATTATTATTATATGTTGTACAATACCCCTTGACAAAGTAGGACTTAACACTTACCCTTCGACACATGGGGCTTGTACAATACTATACAAATAAAGCTCATAACCCACGAGTAACCTGACAATTTTCAATCTGCATTTTTTATTCTAGGGGGTGGGGAAATTATTTGTTGAATTGGGTTTCGCTTGTTTTTGTTACATAGCTCTAGGCGATATAAGCGAAATTTAAAAAAAAAATCAGAGAACTCGTCTAGGATATCAATTTCTTTTAAACGTTTTACAAAACCTCAATTTGTTTTTGAATTTTAAATTCACCCTGTTTCGGAATTTTCTAAGTCTCTGGTATTTTAATTTCATAAAAGTTATATCTCTTTAACGAAAACAAAAATCTTTCACAAGGTCATCTAAAGTCGAGAAGTTAATTTTAAATCCTACCCAAAAAGAGCTAGAGTCCTTGAAAAAGGACGAATTGCACCAGCATGTCTGACAATGAAGCAGCAGAGAGGGTGAACAGACCACCCTTTTCGAGCAAAAATAAGGCTTACAGATCATGTTTTCGAGCAAAATATGGCTTATAGACTACGTTTTCAGACAAAAAATAAGGCTTCCAACAAAATCTCATTTAACCAAAAAAAAAAGTCTCCATTTTTGCAAAAACGGAGATTTTACGATTTTTTAATCAATTTTGCTCGCAACGATGTGGTCATCCACCCTCTATGCTGCTACAGGTTAACAAAAAATAATAAATGATTTGATCCAGTCCTTAGGACTTTACAAACAAACTAATCGCTAACACCTCTTCTTGTAAATCAATCAGATTATTTGACTGGTCGGTGAGTTTGAAATTAATTCTGGTTAATGAATTATTATGGCATCGCATGTAAACAGGATTAATTGGGTTTTCAATAATTAGGAATCCTGGAGGAGCTGTTGGTGCAAACGAATAAAGAATATATCCCTGCTGAGCTTGATTTGATTGCTCTAGATTAATCTGATAGCTTCCTTCGATAACATCACATACTAAATTGAGCGCAATCACTGAGGATATATTCACGTTGAACGGAGCGATATGCCTACCGCCACCATCTGGATCATTATTATATTTGAGGAGGATAGTTGAATCTGATTTTTGTAGCGCTTTGATATCGGTTTTAACAATTCTTGCTAATTCATCAGCGTTGTATTTCGGAAACTTGAAATTACGCAGATTGTCTTCTGTGATATTATAATCGGTTAGGAATCGTTGTTTATTGTCGCTGTTGTCATTAATTATTGTTTGAATAATTAGTTCATAGATATATTCCATGTCCGATATAAGCTGATTTATTATTTCAACGTGTTTTTGCGATCTTGTTTTCCGTAGTTGTTCTAGTTGTGTGTCATATAATTGTTTAATCTCATTAAAATAACCACGGACGTCAGTTAGCGTAAATGAAATAGTAACAGTTGACTCGGCTGTTCTTTTAATGATAAAATCCCATTGCAATGTGTCTTTGTTGGTAAATATAAATCTATCGCCGATTCTTCCTTTTCTTATATCAGATAAATTATCTCGATAACTGGGATTGATTTCATGATATGATTGTACATCCGTGGTTAAGTCGGTGGTGGATTTTTCCGGTGGTTTTTCAGGCCATCCTAGTACGGTTCTAATAGAACTCTGATAGATATCTACGACGTATCCTTCTGTGCTTATCTCAATTGCGGATGATAGCGTCGGCTCATGAACTGTTATAGCGATTTTCGATTCTGTTCCAGTAATCGATTTTATTCTACGCGCGAATTCATTATTGATTTGTTCGATTTGGTATGATCCGGTTGGTATCGAAACGACGTTCCAGTCTGGGGTTCCGTCGGGTTTATTCTTATTTGCAAACACTAAAGAATTATTGGGTTGTTGACCACCAAATGATTTTGATCTGATATTAGGCCAACTGTGATACACTCGTAGTTTTGCTAGCGCTATCTCCTTCACGGGGACTGGGCTAGGGAAATTCACACTAAACTCGGGTTCCGTTGATGTTATTGATATCATGCTTGTTTGTACTGGGTTCGTGTTCTCCACTATTTGTTGAAGTAATTCCATCGATGTCGTCATTGTTATTATACTCATGATTTATTTCTAATTTTGGTATCGAGGAATCATAAATACTGACCATCACTGAGAACTCACAATCTGGTATGGTTGAGATTATTGAGATCATTTTGGTTTTTGGGTTTGTTTTTGGGTTCGTGTTTTCTGATTCCATCGGTGTTGTCATTGTTATTATATTCATGTTGTTGCTCTAATTTTGATATCGCTGAATCAAAAATACTGACCATCGCTGAGAATTCACTATCTGATATAATCGTATTATCGAGTGACGATGATATCATCAATGATAATTGCGAGTATGCGGTTGATGCAATATGAAATTGAATTAAGTAATTCTGCAGTTTACTCTGGCTGCATGATGATATCTTTTTTGCTATCCCATACCATTGTCAGCACCAACTGGTTTCTTCAGTCTACAGTGCCTTACAACACCATCACTGGATGCTTCATAATTTGTAATCAAGGGATGGTGTCTGAATTCTTGGTTCATTCGTATACATAATACTATTGTTTGTCTAATTCATTGTTTGGTTCAATAATGAATCTTTCAATGTAGTCTTGAGGGGTTCTTATGATTTTATCCTTGATGTTGTCAGGGTCAAAGACCTTTTCAGGGTCAAAATTTCTGATTGATTGTCCATTTTTTATTCTTTTATCATAATAACGCTTCAATTCCCTGTATCGCTTACCACCGCAATTCAAACACAACTGAGATTTTCCCCTGACCCCAACTCCACATAGAATACAAGGTAACGGACCAAGGCTTCCACGTCGAAAGCTTTGCATATGATACCCACAAAACTCATTTCTGCATGATTTGTTACACGGGGTTACTGATCCAATCATAAGCCACTTGCAGTGATTCATTATATATAAATTCTTCATTTAAATGCTTGTTTTAATTATAGCATGAGGGAATTAAGGAGAACGCCTTCGAAAAATGCTGAATTCAATGCTGATAAGGAGTTTAAAAGATTATTAAAAATTAGTCCTAAATTTAATATCGATAGACCCAAAAAACGTCCAAGAGACGGAAACATGAAAGAGTTTAAGAGATTATTAAAAATTAGTCCTAAATTTAATCTCGATAAACCAAAAAAACGTAACAAAATTAATCTCAAACGTCCAAGAGACGGAAACACGAAAGAGTTTAAGAGATTATTAAAAATTAGTCCTAAATTTAATCTCGATAAACCAAAAAAACGTAACAAAATTAATCTCAAACGTCCAAGAGACGGAAACATGAAAGAGTTTAAGAGATTATTAAAAATTAGTCCTAAATTTAATCTCGATAAACCAAAAAAACGTAACAAAATTAATCTCAAATTTAATCTCGATAAACCAAAAAAACGTCCAAGAGACGGAAACATGAAAGAGTTTAAGAGATTATTAAAAATTAGTCCTAAATTTAATCTCGATAAACCAAAAAAAACGTCCAAGAGATTACCCTGGAAAGATGCTCAATTCAATCTTGATATAGTTTCTAATACACCAAAGAATACAATTCTTGATAAAGCCATGATTAGTAAAATCAGAGACTGTTTTAATGAATTCAAGCGTGATGGAGCATCTTATTGTTGGTCAACATTTCGAATTGATGGTGTTGTTGACGCTACCATGAATGATGAAAAAGCAGCAGTGATAATTTCACGTGTTGGGGAAAAACGGTATTTTTTCCGAATCAAATTCACTATCGAAGTCGATGGCAAATGGATTATTAGGGATAAATTTGAACCAATCCTCAAGAATAAAAAAGCTGTCATTGTGAGTAGAGATTCCAAACCAGGAATTCTAACCGGCATTGACAAACCATACTACGAAAGATCTTATCCCGTAACAGCAATGGTTTATGGGATATATCCGTTAAATGATAAACCCGATATCGCAAAACTAGCTCCTATGAAATATTCTAGTTCACTGAATTGTGTAGCAGAACGAATAATAGAACACTTCACAAATGCATCCCGAGGAAATAAACTAACTGATCTGCGACGTAGGAAAATAACCGAGTGGGAACTGACAGTGAAACAGCATGGTGCAAAGATTTCTGATATAGCTAAATTAGAAGCATCATTAAAATTCCCAATATCAGTAACAACAATAACCGGAGAAGTATTATACGAACCGAAATATCAATCGCGAGGAGCCCCAATACAAATTATTGATCATAACAAACACGCGTGGACACCTGCGGTAACAGTATTTCCACGAGAACGAACCGTGAAATATATCCCCGAGGAATTTTCCGGGGATGTTTTCTATGAAGAGAGATTATTTGATGCTATTCATGCGTTGTGTAAAGATGATCCTGTGTCAGTGTGGTTACTTAGAAGTGATGAAGATCCCGAAATAGGATTCGATCAATTTGTAAAACCAAATGGTGAATTATATCGCGTTGAAGAATTAGATAATAGAATGAGAAAAATCGCTAGTGATTTTTCACCGGAGAATTCCCATGAAAAACTACTCACGGATAGTTTTACTATTCCATCAGTGGTAGCTCACTTCGCAAGAGAAAAAAACTCATGGCGTCCAACACGAAGTGATTTTCTCGAGGATGTTAAATTGAGTTGCGTCGAATTTAGTCATGGAGGACTGTGGAATACGAAATACTCACGTGATGGAATGATTTCAATTGATATAGCCGCGTGTTATCCCGGAAGTTTTCTCGGGTATGGGGAATGTAGTAACTACTTCAAACGATTTGGACACCCCACACATGAAATGACTCGTGTTGCGATTAATGGGCCATTACCTGATTTTGATTTAACAGGATTCGCTCGTGTGATATCATTTGAATTAGCGTCAGGATTACATCCGTGTAGTTATGTTTGGCTCGGTAGACACCTATCTGAAAAACACTGGATGCCAATAGTGCTATTGAGATATATGATTGATTGTGGTATGCTAATATCGTTGATTGTTTCCGAGGCTATTATATGCTATCGAGCTCAGAAAGAAGTTTGGCTACCACAACCCGATCTAGATCGTATAATCAGCGAACTACGAAAACAGTGTCCAGATTTCAGTGAAGAAGAAATCATAAATTGGTCTAAGAACTTATTTGAAAGTAAAAAAGAACAAGCAAAGGATCTCGGACGAAGAATAATCGGTAAATTTACCCAGGGTGGACGATACGACAATGCAAAATATTCTTCGCGGTTGATCATAGATATCGCTGAATACGATTTTATTGTAGCGGATTTAATGAAACAGGGAAAACTTGTATCCCGTAAGGATGCTTTTCTATCCAATGGTGAGAAATTAGGTACGGTTGTTACCTACTGTGATGGACATAATTCCCAGTATACACATTTGAGAAGTTCAATGCTAGCCTATGCTTCTATTAATCTATTTTCGATGATAAATAGATTTCCTAATACCGCGGTTAGAGTGGCCACTGATTCGATGTATATACACAATAAATACAAATCAGTTGTAGCGGCATTCACAGATCCCGAAGAAAATTGGGGGGGTTGGCGATTTAAAAAGGAGATGCTACATGAGTATTGTGAATCCGCAGACGTTGCCATGGATGATAAATATCTTTGTTGTAACCGTATTGAAAATCAATCAGAATTTTCTAATGCACCACTGGTATCTGATCCAGTATGTAGATACAAGACAGTTTATTTAAACGGTTGTGGTGGGTCAGGAAAGACAACTCGTGCAATTGAATTATTTCGTCGGTCAACCATGATTGTGTTAACACCGACTCACAGACTCGCCAGAGAGATGATACAGCGAGGGGTAAATGCCTGTACTTACCATAGTTTCTTTCGATGGAAGGGTGACAAATGGACTCCTGAGCGTATGGGTGATAAATTCATTCCTGAAATCATCATTTGGGATGAAATATGCACAGTGTCATTAGATGTATTACAAACATTTCTTGAGTGGTTGTTAAACAAAAACACAAAAGTCGTCATGTGCGGTGATCACGGCCAACCACCACCATTTGTCGGTGCATCTCCACATGAATGGCTAAGGGGTTTTGTAGACTATTATGAAGAAATTACCACTGATTATAGATCAATTGATGAACGATTACGAGAATTCAAAGCGCTAATTAGATTACAACCGGATAGAATCCAATGCGAAATAGCGCGTGAAGTGATTTCAGAAACTCCAATGAATGATTTCTGGGAAACATGGAGACCAAATGATTTGATAATTGCAAGTAGAAAAATAGTCAGGGACACACTTCAGATGAAGTTATTTGAATTGCTTAAAGAAAAATTTGCAACGCTTCCAGTACCCCTTTGTTATAGGCCATCGGATACACGAAAACAGAACATTGAAGTTGATATTCCAGGACAAAGTGAAAAACAAATTCTCGTATTAAATGATATTGTGCTGGTTGATATCAGCGTCGTCGAAAATGCATTGCGTGCTAATAAATCCCCGTGGACGCTAGGATACGCAGCAACAATACACTCTTCACAGGGATTGACTATATCGGATACAATTGTTTGGATGGTGGATAATCACATCGAATGGTCGAATTTAGTCTATCTCGCAGTATCCAGAGTACGAAAAATAAATCAACTTCGAAGAGTTGTTTTCGATGATAATGACACAACAATAAGTGATATTGATGTTAGCATCATTAATAAAAAACTCTCCGGTTACAAACAACAGGACAAAAAAAAAACAACGAGAATTTGATATTGATGCTAAATTAATAATTACGCTGAAACAACAACAGAATAATCACTGCGCGAGTTGCAATTGTATAATGCGTTGGCAGTATTCGGATAAGGATCCTCGCCAATTCACCGTAGACAGAAAAAATAACAATCTCGGTCATGTCAGAAACAATGTGATGTTGACTTGTCTTGAGTGCAATAGACGCAACGGTGCTAGTTAAGACCATGCGGTGGCAATTGAGTATCCTCGGGAATTACCTGTAGTTGTTGTCTAGTAAAACCCCGCTGAGGGGCAGTTGAATCCAGTTTATAGACTGGAGGTCTACCCGTAGATCGTGTTATACTAGATATCTTGTGTGCAGTAACACTCCAAATAGGATCAGTAGCCCTTTTTCTACCCCCTTCAAGCTCTCCTGGTTCGTATAAGTACCTAACAGTGACATTACTACCAAGAATTGGTTCTTTGAAATCTTTTTGTGGTTTTTCAGGTATTGACTTCTTTTTAATCGCGTTGATAGGTTTCATGTTGATTGTTCTAGTAATCTCGTTATTCAGTGCAGTAATCACAGATGGTAATCTTTTAACCCATTCACGGGATCTTTTTTCTTGGATGAATTCTTTTGCGTATTGATATCCAAATAACCGCTCAGCAATCGTCCGATTAAATCGTTCTACATTGGCCTGATCTCGATGTAACGCAGTATGCCCTCGTCGTATGGTGACATTATGATGTTTCATTGTAGATAACACTGCACCCTGAAATTCCTTGCCAGGATCAACCTGCAATAGATTTGGCCAGTGCAGAGGACCTCGTCGATAAATCCTTTCAAATGCAGAAGCGACTTCAGTGGCTGATTTTGTTTTTAACGGTTCTGCTTCTTTGTATCGACTTGCAATATCAACTACGGTTAAAGCGTATTTGTAACCACGATCATGTGGCAGAAATAATATATCAGCCTGATGAACTTCATTAGGAACTGTCACATCAAAATGCGAGAATTGAATTTGTTTAGGCGGTGGTAGATAAATTTGCCATAGTGCCTGTTTGGATAACCAATTAGCCGCAGTGGTTTTTTTTCACTTTTGCAGCGCTAGCGAGTTTATGGACTGCTGATTTACCCCTCCAGTATCCTCTTGGGGAATAATAAATAGATTCCATATTATTAATTACCGGCACCTAACATCAATTTACTTTTCATAGCCGATTTTATCAAAAAGGAAGCCAATTTTTCTTTGAAGGATTTATCAGGAATAGCATTTAACGCATGAATTAATTTCACATCCGCGAGATGCCTGTGTTGCAGATTGCTGCTTTTATAAGCAACATCATGAAGGTGACAGGCCTTATCAATGGCGTTTATTGGTTCTTCATCGGGTCGGGACTGATTTTGATCATTGAGTCTGATATCAAGTCTGGTTCCCGGTCCACAGTAGCTATATCCTGGAAGGTGCTTTTCTCCGGGGTACTTTGCCCATGGGGTTCCAGGGAGCTTTGCCAATTTGGCTGCGATATCACCTCCTCGTTTTTTTTAAAAACATCTCCGGATTGTAAAATCTTTGATTTTGTAGAAACAAATCTGAACTTCTTAATACCACATGTTGCACATCTACCAGTAAGTGCTGATCTGTTATTTTTAGTTGTAACCGTCGTCACATCATTTGTGCTAGTACGCGTTTTACACTTCATACAATATAGATCCATAATTTATGTATAGAGATATGGATATAATTGATTTTTCAGCGACTAAAACAAGAGAACCAGTTAAGCATCATGCAGCGCTACCAAAATCTATCCGGATGATTATAATCGGGCCATCTGGATCCGGTAAAACGCAATTGTTACTCAATTTAATAATGAGATGGATGAAGTGGGATAAGTTGTATTTAATTGCCCCTAGCGTAGATGATCAACGATGTTATGAAGTGTTAAAGGATTTTAATGAAAACGCTTCAGAAATTAAGGGTGAGAACGCCATTGAGTTTAAAACCGATATCGATGAAGCACCGAGCATTGATGATATTGATGGAGATATTAACAATTTAGTCGTATACGACGATATAATGTTAGATAAACAAAAAAATCCTGCTAGGATCTTTTCCAGAGGCAGGCATAAAAACACTGACGTGATATATGTCACTCAACGCTACACTCAGGTTCCAAAAGTCATCAGAGATAACTGCAATATTCTTGCTGTATTCAACGGAGTTGATACTCATACTCTTAGAAATATATGGCAGACATGGTGTTCTGATATGGACTTCAATCAATTTAGAAATTTCTTTAGTCATGCTCAGTCGACTCCGCACGGATTCGCAACAATAAATTTGCATGATCCTCGGACACGATATCGTATCGGACTTGATCAAATATTCGGTTAAAATCATTTATTATTTTTTGTTAACCTGTAGCAGCAGAGAGGGTGGATGACCACATCGTTGCGAGCAAAATTGATTAAAAAATCGTAAAATCTCCGTTTTTGCAAAAATGGAGACTTTTTTTTTTGGTTAAATGAGATTTTGTTGGAAGCCTTATTTTTTGTCTGAAAACGTAGTCTATAAGCCATATTTTGCTCGAAAACATGATCTGTAAGCCTTATTTTTGCTCGAAAAGGGTGGTCTGTTCACCCTCTCTGCTGCTAATGAAGTAATATCCGATATTAACATTCCGTTGCAACAGATGGTCTGATAGTTACAAGTAACCACAGGTCAGCTCCAGTCTCTCAGTTGTAACCAAATATACCTTATGATAACATTAGCGTGATAAGCTAGTGCGTGCGTTGTAAGCTAAAGTAGTTAGACCATACCATTTTTTGTGTTATTTAGCAAAACATAACATGGTGTCAGAAGTGAAAATTTTGGAATATATTTGATTTATACGACTAATAAGTATATCTCCATAACGGTACTAAAATTTGGATGCACCAGTTTATGTTTATTGTGACATCATGGAAAAACTCAATCAGCCACCTGAAATGGACGTTAATTCCACCATCTAGCAGAAACTTGGAGGAGGTGGAAGCAGACTATGCAGTTTTACTTAGATGTTGCATTTGCAGATAACACAAATAAAAATTCAGCGCTTTCCTATATATTATTGATCAGGATGGTAGAGTCATTTACAGCACAGTTACATTTGAGTTCAATGAAACTGAAAACATTGATCCACTGATCAAAGAGTTTGAGGATTATCGCAGTCCGAAGCGGAACATTACAGTAGAAAGTCACATCTTAAATACAAGAATCAAGACAAAAGAATCAAACCATTGACCAATATGTGACTGATCTTAAACTGATTGTAAATAACTGCAAATTTGAAAATCTACAAGATTAAATAATTAGAGATAGAATTGTCTGTGTGACAAATTCTGATAAAATATTTTTAGAAAAGACTTTTTCGAGAACAACTGACATTACAGAAAAGCACTCGCAATCTGCAGAGCAGAAAACGAATCCAAATAGCAGATTCAAAGTTTGCAAAATGAACTAGCTGCGTCAGAAGTTCGGGGTGTGAAAATGAAGAAAAAGTAAAATAAAATGGCAGATCCAACGAAAAGGGAAATGTTTTTATATAAAATCAGATTACATATGATTCAACTGTGGTAAATGTGTCAAATTACATGCTGAAGGTAAGTGTCCAGCCTATGGTAAACGTACTACAGGTGTCAGATAGATATTCGTGTCTCTCTAGATGGGTCTTGATGGGTCTTATAGCTTTGATAAAGCTGCCGTTGTTTGTGCTGCTATTGACAAAAGTTATCTTCTTGACCCCTCTTGGGTGATTATGGAACCAAGATATTTGAACTGGCCCACAGTTACCGTTCCTGTCCACTGACTTTAATCTTGGCTAAGATTTGTTTGCCACTATTTGTCATCAGCTTTGTCATTTCGGCGCTTAACTCCATGTCAAATCTGAAAGATCTTTCATCCAGGTTCTTCACTAAGGTAGCAAGCTCGTTTTCACTGCCTGCTAGATTCAACATTCGACCCATGTTGTACTTCTTCATTGTATGCCACAATGCTTCATGCCACACTCTATCAAAGGCCTTTTTGAAATGTATGATCACATGATAGATGTCGTATTGATGTTGCGAGACTTTTCACACAGAACCCTGAGATTGAATATATGTTATGTTGTGCTTCTTCCACTCAGGAACCCTGCATGTTCTTCAGCGATTATTACGTCTGCTTGTGGGTTCAGTCTGTTCAAGGTGATCTTCAGCATCACCTTACTAGCGTGGCTGATCAAACTGATAGTTCTGTAATTTTGATACAGCTGGAGATTGAATTTGTGAGGAGTGTTATAATCAGTGACTGGGTCCACTGTGATGGCCATTCACCTGGTTGCCAGTTATTGTTGCAAATTTTTGTTAGTAGCTCTATTATTGACCACCCCATTCTTGATAAGTTCAGCTGGAATGATTTCTACTCCAGCTGTCTTCCCATGATTCAGTCCTCTTATTGCTGACTCTACCTCTTTGTTGAGAATGGAGAAATCATCACCATTTGTACAATTTGGAACTTTAAGCACCTCTGGGTCTTCTGTGGACTGATGGTTATAAAGTTCTTCACAATACGCAGTGTATCTTTCTGCATTGTCACTTGCTTCAGTGAGGCATTTTCCATTTTTGTCTTGAATGGTACTGACTCTTGGTTGCTTCTGTCTGGTGAGGTCTTTTAGAATTTGGAATGCCTTTTTGCTGTTATTTGTTGTCATACTGCTATCTATTTCTGTGCACTTTTGTCCAGTCCAATCTTTTTTTGCTTTCTTCAAGTGTTTTCTGATATTTTTGTTTATTTTTCGGTACTCTATTACCCCCTGTTGGGTGTCTGGTCTTTTTTTAGGTCTCTTCGGGCATCACACAAATTCAGAATCTTTTCTGTAACACAGGTTTTTTTTCTTTAGGCGATGGAGGCCAATGATTGTCTTGAGAGCTGTTGTCATGACCGTGTTGAATGTGTCTGTCATCACTTTAACATTAACATCCATCGCAAGTAGTTGAATTTGAACCCGATTTTCTTTTTGGCTTGTTAATTTTCTTCAGACTCACTCGGAAGTTCATAATTACGAGATCGTGATCACTCCCAAAATCAGCACCTGGGAATGTTCTTGAGTTTGCTCTATTAATGACAGATTGGTACCGGTTTTGAACTAGCATGTGGTTGATCTGGTTATGATGGGTTCCATTTGGTGCGTGCCATGTCCAGTATCGTGAAACTTTATGTTGGCACAGGGTGTTGGCTAGTACCAAGTTGTTGTAGATTGCGAACTCGAGCAGCCGTCTCCCTATTTGAATGGCAGGCTCATTGCAAGAAGGTCCACAATGATCGCCCCAGTCTTTTACAGCATCTTTGCCAACTTTGGCATTCCAGTCTCCGTGGATGAGGATGTCTTTTTTTACTTAACATGTTTAGAATATCCTGGATCATGATCAGTACTTCGAGAATAGACTTGTATAATTGTGATGTTAAAGGGAGATGCTTTCCGACGTATGGAGATGATTCTGCTTGATATGGGGCGACATTCAAGCACAGATCCGTTGATGGTTTTGTTTACAATGAAGCCTACTCAAATTATAGACTTGTCCAACTCTCCACTTTAGTAGAATATATGTCCATCTTCAGTTTGGTGTTCTCCTAGAGCTTTCCATATGACTTCACACAGTCTCAGAATGTGCCATGTGTGGTGTTCCATCTCATGTGTCAACTCTTGGAGTCTTCTAATTTGCGCCAGAATTCTAATGTTCCAGGTGGCGATGGCAATGTTGTCTCTCGCTCTGATTTTATGCAAAGTACCAGTGGCACATTTGTCACCTCCGTTCTGGCGGTACTCAATCATAAAATAAATTCAATATTTACTGTTGAATAATTGTGTAGAACCAAGTAAACGTAAACGATCTTTGGGACTCTGGGTTTTCATCTTCTTTCCTGCCCTTCATCAGAATGAAAAGAACAAAGACAGGGTCTTGCCTCGCCGCCTGTCTTTATATATGGATATCAATATTGATCAAGAGAACACGTGATCATTTTTTTAGTGCAAAACTGATGAAAAGCATGGTTGGGTAATTATGTTAATCTAAAGTTCTGGCTAAAGACTCAAACGGATCAGAATTAAACCTGGCAAAAAAATCACCCCACCGAACACTCAATTTAAGAAACTGAGTGAGAAATTCTGGATAATTAAAGTCCAAACTGACTAATAGATCCGATAAATCTAAAAGTCTCTTGTGATGCAAAAAGTGTCAGATATCATGAAGCATTAGCCTTTGATAGTAATCAGAGCTAACTCTCCTACAAAAAACAAACCAAAAAAGACCACCCACCACCGAGGAGAAAGTAAGCCAATTATAGGAACTGGAGAATGGGGGATTCCAACTCACGAAATTTTCTTCACAACTAACTCTACTCGCTATGACACATCCACACAAAGATTTGCATCACTGTTCAACCAACAAGTACACAGGACACTAACTTAGTGGATAACTTAAACCAAATTTACAAAATCATGCAATATAGCTCTAATATACTTTTGATGGAAAGGAGTTGCACATGTCAAATGGAAATCCATACACTAAGTGCTATAACCTGAAGCAATCATTTAGCTTCCTTACACAAAGCTGTTTAACGTAAGAAAAGTGCATGCAAAACAGACCTAAATGCAAAACATATTGGACAGAGAAAGAAAACAACTCTATGCACCTTCCACATTTGTAGCAGGGAAGAAAAAGAAAATGAATAAACTTGCATATGATAAATAATTTTACTTATAACAATACCATAACCACATGATAAGATAGATATCTAGGTACATGAAATCTATTAATGACTAGTTCTTCACTTTATTCTTTCAGTCTCAAGTACATTTTCACATGTCTTACAAAACAATATATAATATGTACTGGTACTTTCATAATGGGTTCACTACAGGTCATAATATAGACACACTTACAAACTCTTCTAACTATATTAAAAATAATGTTCTCAATCTTCTCCTACTATGTCAGATATCTCTACAACTTTGTCAAAGTCATCAAGTGAAAACCTGCCTAATTTTATATACCTGACAAATAATTTTGCCAAATACAATCTTGTCCTTGCTCTATTAGGACATATTCCTACTTAAGTCAATAGAAACAGAAAAGTAGTTCACATTCACTTTGACCTGTACTGCACATGTGCAGTTATTAGTTCTAAAAATAAATGGCAAGTCAAAGTTTCAAGACTGCAAAAAGAAGCATCAGAGAAATGTAGTTAAACAAAATACTTACTAACATGATTATTGGAGTTTAAAGGAATGTTTTCTTGACTTGCTACAGCTATACAATGCTGATTCCAACAAAGAAAACCCTATCAGGCAAGTGATACAAATTTATTATCTAGGTTGTACAGATTAGATAATACAATATGTCTAACTTTGAAGTACACATGTAGTATTTACATGATGATTCTGATGTAATAGTCCAACATTACAAACAATTCTACTGAAAGGCACAAGAAATACAATAGAAAATGGTCAATTATACATGTATCCAATCAGAAAATGTTCAAATATTCAAATGTCATTATGTTTGGTTACAGGATATTTGTATGTACATACAATACCCTTCATTATATGGTAAATGGTAACTGACCCCATTTTATTAAGTGGTAGTAAAATTAAATGTATAACATACTTTTTTATAAAACTATATTTTAAGGCTCCTGTTGAGAAGTGTAATAATTTATTTGTGCTACATTTGGAATTTCTGGAACTAAAAGAAGCGGCTGAAAAATTATTCAAAGGAAGTGAGAATACATTTTTAGAGGAGTACGATTACTAAAAAACAAATCCGTAAAAATCAAGACCACTTTATCTTCAAAGGCTACTTTCAGACAGAATTGTGAGATGCAGATCCCATTTTGACATGGTGTAGCAGATGGAAATGTAAAAATGAACACCCTTAACACTTAGTTATAAATTAATTACAAACAAAACTAAATGGGCGTATGAATAAAACAAGTATGACAATTCTTAAATAGTTGTTTAAGAACATAATTAACAACTTCTCCATATACACAGTATACAAATATTACAGGCATGAAATGTAGCATACACACAAAACACATGTCTAAAACCTAAAAAAACGGAATGTCATTTCTCTTCAAAAAAATCTCCCCTGGCTAATGGTATGGTGCCTAGGAAAAACCCAGGTTCTAGAAATATTATGATTTCTCATTAATGCCACTTTTAAATTAGCATGGTCTTATACTGCCAATTTTATTGTTAGATTGTTTACTATAAAATTATTTTCTGCAGCAACGTTTACTTTATGGTACACCACTAGTTGTAATGTTTGTCTGAAAAAGACTACCAAGCAGAAACAGACAGAAGTACCATATATTATGATATATATCTGAGTAAAAGTCAGGTTAAATTCTAAACAATGTAGAACATGATCTACTGTAACATAATGCACAGTGCAATTCATGGTCTATATAGTTTGTTCTACAGATCAAGGCCTACAAACTGCACAGACCCTGCACTTTCAATGCATTTTGCACTTGGATCTGACTAGTCAATATGAAAATGTTGTTACAAGGGTTAAATTCAACTGTATATTGTCACTGTTCAACAGTGTATGGTATCACTATTCAACAGTGTATATTATTTTTAACAGCATATATTGTCACTATTCAACAGTGTATATTGGTACTATTCATCAGTGTATAGTGTCACTATTCAACAGTGCATAGTGTCACTATTCAACAGTGTATAGTGTTACTATTCAGGATTATATATTAACCCATATTACTCCAGTAAAGAGGATACAATTACTTTGGAGATATGGTGTCCATAAAATTCAGCTCTATTTGGCAGATGAATCTAAAGTAAAATAGACCTTTTTTGACTGGTTCATATTCCTGGTTCATATTCATATCATTGTTAGCGAAACAAGAATCAAGCGAACAGAATATCCTCCCACCTATCCAGTACTGGCCTTAGCAAATGTGAGGCCAGATCTGGATCATTTTGGCACACACACGCCCCTCTCGGATTTATGTGCAGGGCCCCATGAAATCACAGTATTTGGAGAAAAAAACTTTTAAAGAAGTTTTTATATGATACTGAACTTAAAATCTTCTTCCATCTCTTTAAAACTCCACTTTAAAATTACTTTCAATATGTATAATTTTAAAAAATTACTAACGCACATGACCCCAGTGAGAGCGGGCCAAATCGGTCCACATGGCCTCAGGCCAGCCTGCACCCATCCACAAAAACAGAGAGACAAACAAACACACAAATACATCAAATGTTAATGCATTAGGGAATTCCATTCCTCAACCACCAGAAATATATTTAACAATAACTCAATTACACCTCTTTTGATTTTAATACTGAAGACTATAATGATAGCACCAGATATGCAAATTTCTTATTGAATTCAGAGTGCAATATCTTTTTATATGTCAAGAGTGAAATAATAGTCACAATCGCTTTTCTCCATTACTTTGTCAACTTTCATGATTTAATGGAGTCAATCCAATACACCTCTCAGAAGTAATTTAATGAAGTCAATCCAATACACCTCTCAGAAGTAATTTAATGAGGTCAATCCAATAAACCTCTCAGAAGTAATTTTCAACTTAGCAAGCATAAAACTGTCAATGCGTATTGGAGCACTTCCACTGTCAATCTTCATTTTCAGAGGCATATGGTTTTGCATGTTGCAACACTCTTCTATTCTGGAGGTCAGTAAATGAAGTCTCCTCCATCAATCACCCCCCACCCCGTCAAAATTTTATTAATTTCAATAGTTACCCAGGCAGTTATCAGAATTTTACAGTACGCCTTCAACGTAAGCACCTGGATAATTCAAAATTGTTCATAATGAGATTGGACAGTGAAAAGTACCTAACGGAAACTTTTTGTAACAAAATATTTTGATTTCAGTATCTTGAGACCATCACAGACTAAATGATGAGAAATAATGACATGGTATACTGTATATACTCATTTTAAAGTCGAATCAAACTGCATAGCAAAAGACCACGATCTACCAAGGCATAATGCATCAATAGATCAGAGTCTAACTTGCTTATTCTACACAATACTTCTAAGAAACTGCACAGACCCAAATCTACTACTGCATTGTGACAGCAGGACTGGGACTGTGCAGTTAGCAGTTGGACTTGTCTTATGAATGAGTAGATATAGTACTGTCACAATAAAAAACAAACCTAAAGGTGTTTGAAAAATTCCTATTCAAAATGGTAAATTGAACTGCAAAACTGTATAAACCATGCATTTTAACATGTCCAATTTTTATATGCCATTATGCACATTTTGCAGATTTGATAGGCAAACAGCCAACAAAACAGTTCTCAAGAATATAATATCACTTTGAGATTTTATAAAATATAGTAACAATATATATATATATATATATATATATATATATATATATATATATATATATATATATATATATATATATATATATATATACACTCTGTAAAATTAATTATGAAATAGAGCTATCAGATTTGTGGAGGGCCAAACTCTGTAAAATCAATTTGGAAACATCTTAAATAGCAGAATTTTTGCTGAAAATCAAAGTTGTGACAGATGGACATTTTGCATTCAGAATCACAACGCTGCTAAATGACGACAATGGATGCTGAAAACCCAACTCAGTCAAAGTGTCCTTTTGAAGGTATGTGATAACTTTGGCTAAAATGCAACTTTTTAGAAAGCAATGTGGAACACTTGAAACTAACTTCATTAAAGGTCATCCCTATAAAGTTGTTTGCCAAATTTTTTTAGCATCCCAAAAAAATTATCATGTGGAAATCAAAGTCAGTAAAATAATCAGAGGCCATAATTTTTGTAAATCATGTCGTGGAAAGATCTAAATAAAAAATACAAGGCCTCATTACTATAAAGCTCAAAACTGAATTTGGTTGAACTGCAATAAAGCTTAGTAAAGTTGTGACAGATAAAAATTAGGCATGCATAATCAGAGGCCATTTCTCCAATAAATGATGTGAAATTATGGAATCAAGCTCATTCAGTCTCACTGAATTGGATGCAACATACCAAATTTGGTGAAATTGTTTGTGAGAAATTCAGAAGGACAGGTAAATCAGTGGTGGCCACCAAGAATATCACTATCGGTCATGTAAAGAATAAACAGGAAGTGATGAAACTGTTGACTGTTTTAAATAGTGCTGGGAACTGGTTGAAATGTATATACTGATAATAGATTCACGTAACAATGACCAATTCAATTCCATAAACCTAATGCAACTAAAATTTCCTTTTCCTTCCTCTGGGAAATGTTTTAGTTCAAAAAGAATAATGTTGATTTTTGTATGCAGATAAAGTGTCTCACATGAACGTATGCGACACAGAGTTGAGTAGCATGTTTTCTTTAATATCGTTATCAAGAATGGGCATTAAATATATGCTTTAGAAAATACATGTATACTCCAACTAAAATAAATATTCACATTCCAAATAATGCTCTGTTTTGATTTACTCAGGAAAAAAAAAAAGAAAATGGATTATAATCACATACATTCATAATATCTTAATAAACACCAACATTAGTAAAATTTGGCAATTAATTTCCACCACTTAAATATATTCCTAATGGCCCATCATCCCATAAATGCTGAAATAACTTATCTATACTTTGACATATTACTATAAAATATGTCAATAAATCAAAATGGTTTCAACACTAAAAGCTTAATTAATTTCAGAAAATCTCAGAATACCAATCCAAACAAGGATTATTCAGACATGACCTCCATTTCAAATATTTCAAATTCTTTGTGCAAGATGGATTCAACATTAAAATGTCAATGATATAAGACTCTATTTATGAAATCAAACAGTATTTATACCTTGTCTTGCACAAGTTACATTGGGTAGTGATTGTGAGATGGAGACTAGAAAATGATGTTTTAAAAACTTTCCCGTATATGCCAGCGGAAACATCAGGACATGAAAATGATATGGAATGAAAGAAGACCACGGGTTAAATGCATCTTTTACTCATCCAACAACACTTGTCAATGAAGACTTCAAAACATTTTGGAATAAGGATAGTTCCAAGAATACTCACAAAATATAAAGCAAACATTAGAGAAAAGGTATCAAATCTTTACCAACAGGTAGTCACTATTCAAAATAATTATTATACATATACTTCTTCCATCAAAATTTTGATTTTGTTTCTTTGTGTAATTCATACATGTACATATATGCAATAAAAACAAGCAGGTAAAAAAAAAACATTAACATACTGGGTCTTCATACTATTAAATTCCTAATGAAACAAATAAATGCTTATAACTTATTCTCTTTAAAAGTAGATTACACTTGCCTACCAAATTTTATTCCATGTTTACTTGTCCCATGGGGAAATAAAATTCATTTTTTTGCTGGCTCAATTTAAATGTTCACTTTTCTGTAGAACCAACTTGTTTTATCATCTGAATATATCTCCCAGTCTGATTTTACTGCCCAACGAATTTAAAAGACAAAAAAGATAAACGATGCACAGAACTGGGGCACAGGTACAATTATTGTCTGCGCATTTCATTCCAAACAAAAGTTTTCAGTGTAAAAGACCACTTGTTTGCCAGCAATTTCCAGTTGCTGGAAAAGTCCATTTTCAGCAATACACATGCATGTACATAGAAGAAAATACTATGTCATCTGCTTCCAATATTTACAATATCAAATCAAGCAAAGGAAAAGAATGACAATTACAAATTTGCTTTTCATGTGGATTTAACATGTGATGTAATGTCTTTTTACATGTGTACAAAGGATACAACTCCCAAACTCTCAACATTATGGTAATTTAAGGAATTATCCAGCAGTTACCAAATAGGATGAGCTAAGTCGCAATGTTATTGAAGGAAATCAGCTTGACCATAGTGTATGCTACATGGTATCGTGTTAGTATGGAAAGTCCGTTAAGCATAAAAGGTGCAGAAAATACCAGTGTTAGAACCTCTCTGGTCACATCATGGTTAGAGATTATGAATGGAGTTCTGTGCATTCTTTATCATATTAATGATTAGCATTATTAAAATCAGTAAGGGGCGGGGGCGGGGGTGGGAGTGGGGTGGGGGGGGTGTACAAACACACAGGGAGGTACAATCAGACTATTTTAGATGCTGGTAGTAACATATTTCTTCCTTACTGATGTGTATTAAAATTAACTTGCTCCAAGCAGTTAGTAAAGGACATTTCTGATGCCTGACACATTATTTCAAATACAATAAACAAGTACATGAAACATGAAGGGTAAATTAAAAACAAAAATTTAAACAAAGATTTTATATAAAATTAATCAAATAAGTATTACATTTTATAAGAAACTGAAAACAAGCATGTGGAAGAAAAAAAAAAGTTACAAGTGGGCTTGATACCACTCCCCTGGCTTCCATTAATAAACAGTTGACCATTTTATTAATCAAATAAGTATTACATTTTATAAAAAACTGAAAACAAGCATGTGGAAGAAAGAAAAAAAAAGAGTTACAAGTGGGCTTGATACCACTCCCCTGACTTACATTAATAAACAGTTGACCATTTTATTAAACAAGCATATATATTACTGAAGGAACACACACTATGTAAACTATCTCCCAAAATTTGTCTTGTAGATTTTACTTATTTTACTATATCCTTATAATCATTTGTTACAAGACAAGAGCAGTCTCTAGTTCATAATCAAAGTCATCAAAAATCTTGACAATATATCCACACTGGTTTAATTTTATAGAAACTACATGAGAAACTCCAGCAAGATGGAGTGGTAACTAGTTCAGCCAATCAGGTGCAAGATATCTCATTAATATGTGCTGATCTCACTTATAACAGCATCAGTCTAGCATATTGTCTATAATGTTTATATCATTAACAAGATCTACATGCACATGCAGTTGGATTCAACTTGTATGCAAGTATGTATGGTAATTAATTATACATTTAATTTCAACGCTGTTAAATTAGTAACGGCATAAAAGTCTGAACTGAAAGTAGAATTTGATTAGTTTGCATAATAAAATGAGCATAAAACAATTAACATAATTAATAACATCTTATCTGCAACTTCTCAAAACCTGTCCAAGTATGCAGATAGGCATAACTTTTAAAAATAAAACTTAAAATATATCTGATCCAGTTTTGATCTATAAACAAAATTCCATTTTTCCTTATAAGATGTTTGTGTGAATGTACTTTGATTCTCAAGTACAATATCATTGTTAAAAAGCTGTTTTACATTAATATAAAAATAACCTATTTTTTTTAATAGAACTTCTTGGCTTGAGCATCTTTACTTTGCCTGAAAAAGAAATAAGAAAATGTCATGTACAGTAAATTTTGTATGCTAGGTTTGATTTGGTCTGGTGTTTATAGATCAAGACAAGTAGGACCATGGCATACCACAGTATCTAACTCAGGCTGATCAAGTGTTAGCATCAGAACCCTCCCCCTTTTGTTTCAGCACATTAGCCATGGAAAACACCATTTCCTGTAAGTTAGTTTTTAAAAAAAGTTTATTATTATTATTATCATTATAGTCCATGTTGTCTCTTCCAACTATGATATAAAAGCTACTGCCACTAGCCTGAAAAGCAGTAGAATGAATTGCTTTGCATCTCTGCAGATCTGGGTTAAATTAGTAGTACTGTTACATGGAAGGGTTAGTGGTTGTCAAAAGGTCAGGGATTATTTTGTAGGTTCTCTATCCTTTTCAACTTAAAGACAACTAATCCAATTTTTTGTGTTGGTACAAATATTGATAACAGTTTCTATAACTTTAAGTTCTTAATGAGAGAACGCTAATTGGGACCTGGATAGAGCTGCGGTAATGCAATCAATTTATACCTCAGTAATACCAGGTTCAATTCTGGGTGCCAACCTTTGCAAGGATAGTGGTTACCCATCCATGTTTAGTGGTTTCGTTTTGAACAGTGAAACACCACACTATGCTATCACTAAGGCACTGAGTTTGCATTTATACTCTAATAACAGAACCTTGTTTGAGGGTGGTTTTTTTAATTTGCAGATTTCATGTTTAGAACCCAGAGATGCTGCCACAAGGGGGAGCAGGGAACATTCAAAATGAAATATCTACCTAACACATAAATATCTGTCTCTTTCTTTCTTCTTGCTCCATTTGTAATAGCTCTAGAGAAATGAACATGAATATTGTTCTGTGCTGAGTTCCCTTTTCATGATCCACTGACTGATGGAACATTAGCAAATGTGTGCTTAGCCAGCTTGAACAAGTTGGGAAACTATTCTCTATCGCTGTTATGTACAGTTGTCCACACCTCATAGCATATGTGTGCTTAGCCAGCTTGAACAAGATGGTAAACTTTTTTTGCGGCTGTTATGTACAACTGTCCACACCTCATAGGTACTGTCACTTAGATATCTCTAGTATAAAATCAAATTTTTCACTAACAAGAACATTGTCAAAGTTTCACTTTCTTGAATCAGTTCTTTGCTAACTATTATGCCAGATTTCTCATGTTCCATAATGCTGTGTTATGGTTTTAAATCCGTCATTGATGTGGTATGCTTGACTATTCAGAAAGTGGTATTTTGATCATATATATCCTTACTTCTAAATTTCTTTTTAGATTCTTTTTTATTCCAGTTTTATCTAAACCCATTGAGTGTTATATAGTTTTGTAGCAAGGATTCCTCATCTGGATGATCTGTGAATAAAAATGAAAATTGCACTCTACTTTTAAATTTCTTGTATGTTAATCTGGCTTGGTATTCTGCATTTTCAAAAGTTATTTTTAAAATACTGAAGAATTGGGGCTGACAGGGAAGCCGTCTGTTTTTATACATCAAGCATATACAATGGACTCGAATTCAACATCATTTTTGAATTAAGATCCATTCACTGGTATTTCCTGTAACACTTCTCAAGCTCAAATAATCTTCTACACTTAAAAAAATTTAAAATCATTGCTGTCATCTCTATCATCTGTCAATATTTGCCAAATGAAAGCATTTTATCTGACGACAAACCATACTGGGAGTTGGCCATTTGGTGCATCCCTTATTTTAAAGAAGCATTTTGTAAAACATCCTTGATAAATGCACAGTTCAAACTCAGCAATGCATGCACCAGTCTAAAGAGCCAATCAATTTTGTTTAACTGAGGTATTGATAATGTAAATAGTTGCCTAACTAAAAAAAAAACATGTCAGAACAAGTGCTAAAAACTTGTTTTGACTGTGCGAAAAGTACTTTAAGGGTCAGCAATCATAGTGTCCAGAAACGAGTATATGCACAACATTAAACTAATTTGTTGGAGTTCTCATGCATTACTGCTTTTTATGTACGCAAATTTGTTTATACATTCAAACGCCCGGGCAGCATCTCTGAGAACCTGAACCTGAAGTTTGAACACCTCAAATAAGGTTTTAATACTTTTAATAAACTGAATAACCATAGCCAAAATAATTTAAACCATAAATCTCTGAAATATGGCAAGCTGTAACCTGTACCACCTTTTACATGACATCTGACACATGTAACAGTCAACATGCATGACGATGTCAATGCAAACCAGACCAAACAGTGAAGGCCTTTATCTACTCACCTATAAATCAAATATCCTACTATGACGACCAATTGGATTCCTATTGCGACGAATAATAACACTGGTGAAACACAGGAAGTTGGGGCTGGACATGCTGTCCCAATCTGAAGAATAAAGAGATTACTGGACTTAAATAACTGTCAGTGAGCACAAAATGAGGTAACTAATTAAATGGAAATATTTAAAACTAAGCAGATGAAAAGCTGCACAAACTCTGTTACATACTCAATATAGCATGAGATAGAAGTACAATGGATATCCAAGGTTATTAAAAATATTTCTCAGGCTGACACTAAATTTGCACTGGGAAAAAAATGACATATTCAATCAACTAGAATACAAGAAAAGGTGTCTGGAATTTTCCATTTCTGATATGGTTACTATGTCAAGTTTTTGTCGATGGCCATTATTAAATTGCAATGTCCTCTGTAATCTACCTCTTTATCAGCAATGTTTTTTTCCAACCTAATACAAATCTGATTTGCTGTCAAAAACGCATTTTGCATGTTCCTTTAATAAATTTAGTTACTTGTGTAATATACACAACTTAGACGATATACGCTTGCGGATATCAACAACAATGAGACAAAACTCTGATGACAATATCACATGGCTCCACATGTTTAATCACTAATTACATGCACTTCATTGCACTGAATGGCTGTCTGAAAATTATAATTACCATTACCAATTTCTGAATCTGCTGGTGCAAAGATAAAATAACAGTACAAGCAAAAATAGAAAAACTGTTCTAAAGTAAACATGATGTTTTGTTGATGAAAAAGCAAATTTGGAGTATGTAGTACACGTTTACAAAGTTTCATTTCTACAATTGATGTAAAAATCATCATATCGATTTTTAAATTAAAAAAAATTAAAAACAAACATTTCCATGTACAGGGTTAGAAATAAATTAAATTTTGAAATTAAAGGGTCTTTTAAGATTTTTTCATGGTTTTAATTTTTGGGGGAAGGCTAAAGACACAAAACAGTTAAAAGATTATCTCCATCGTAAGCATAACATTAATTAACATTTTTAAAAAGCATGCATTTTTTCTATATAAGATGAAAAGGTAAAGTGAAACTTAATAAATAATTATAATAAAATTGCCTGCAAGTGCAAAGAAATTTCCACTAAAATGTCATTTTGCACACTGCAACGCAAGACTAAAATTTTTCTTGTGGGTTCAGGGTAGAGCACTTCATTTTATATTTTTTAAAATTAAAATTTAGGTTTCCTTAAGTTATTCAATGCGTCTTTTCGGTTTCTAAGGTATAAAATAAAATGTTAGATCTCTGTGGGTCCACTCTTAACTGATATGCTTATCTATGATGATGAGAGAAGATATGGTCTAGTGGTTGGCGAGAGAGAGAGAGAGAGAGAGAGAGAGAGAGAGAGAGAGAGAGAGAGAGAGAGACAGAGAGAGAGAGAGAGAGAGAGAGTTAGTTCAACGCCTAACATGATCATTGCCTGGTGTCATGTGCACTTAGAAAAAGAACTTAAATATGATCACTATACACATCACAGCTGAAAACAAATACCATGTGTGCAAGTGGGCTCTCATAATACCAGAATCAGAGGACATGTTATATATACACAACTACGCAAAAACTGTCTAAAAATGAAGGGCATCTGTAGGCTTTTCTTACTGATTTATCTATCTTATCTTGATTCACATTGGCTAGATATGTTGAGATGGTGTCTTCTTTCTTGGATATGATCATACATTCGTTTTTCTAACATCCCCTCTGTATCATTTACAAACAGAAAAGGGTCTTTGCTTTTGTCTTTTTAAAAACTGGATTACAATATACACACAAAAAAATGGACTCCTCTCTAAGAAATTGGCATGTGCGTGTTTAACACGTCATAGAGTGACATTCCACTGGTGGTGGTGGGGCTTCATTAGGCGCATGCTCTGAGTCAATACACGATATAAACAGCAGGGAAAGATTATGCTTTGTGGGTCACCTGTTAGTACTGAAAAACTTAGCCATGATAGCTATGATATACTGTTCAGCCAGATTCATTGGCGATTCCATGAAATCTCTACTAAACAAGGGTTAAATTTAAAATAAAATTTTCCTCCTGGCAATACACGATTTTCCACAAAATGGAAAAGTGATTTCACTGGCCAACAAGAGGTCAATCTAAATACAGAATTTAATGGCACATCACCACAATCATGGCTATGCAGTACTGAGTTATGTTTATATACTCTAAAAATGGTACCCAAAATAAAGCCACAAAAATGTTAAAATCCTTAACAAATTCAGGACTTGAAATAAATAGCATTCTTTTGAAAAGACCTAGACCTTCTCTGCTGGAACATTATCATGGAAAACAAGATGGGGGAAAAAGCTACTACCATTAGTTGCCTGTTATGATTTGCAAGGGGGTTAATGGGCCTATTCTGCATCCCTGGAGTCCAGAGATGAGGTCATGTTTAATGTCATGATGCTGATGACGCGATTCTTTTACAAATGGATAGTTTCATTTGCCAATTGAGACTTGCCCCCTGCATCAAACTCTGCTTACAAAGTGAAATTTAATGATACCCTTTTAAACTTTCAAACAAATTTTGGTTCCAATGAGTCAATAAAGTATGTATCCAAAACTCCCATGTCATGTAGAGACATTGTAGTAGTTCTGCTTCTTCAAAGTTTATAATAAACTTCCTCCTGATTGTACAAGAAGTCAATGAAACACAGCACTCCCTTTTTGGCTAAGTTTTTTTTTTTTTAGAACAATGCAAGAATCTTAAGTGAATGTCTCATAGTTTCTATTGTAATACAACATATCAATGCCCACTTTTTAAAACACTTGAATTATTACTATGTTCTTACTTGTGGCTGCTGAACTAGATTGGTAACATCAGTTTTAACATTTCTAAGGTTTTCTTGAAGTTCATGCAAAATCATGGACATCTGTGCAGTGAGGCCACCTCCTCCTGTAGCTCCACCCCCTTGATGTGCTTGGCCTAGGCCACTCTGTATGATACCAGCCTTGTATTGGACATCGTTTAGCACAGTTCTGAAGAAAAAAATACACTGTAGTTAGTAACAAATCAAAATATTGAAACAGTGATGGCTTGGATGGTTGAAGCAATACCAATTTATAGAAAATCGCATGGAAGAACAAAAATCTTATACTGCTGTTCATGGTCTTTGATCTATCAGACTGCTGTAAATGAACTTTAGACTATTTTCTTTTCTTGTATGCCACCAAGGAATTGATAGCAATATTTGAAATTTTTTCAATGAATATAGTTTTTCTAATTTCCTTTTAAAAGGAATACTATCAAGTATTACCACCAGTGGAACAATATTAGGGAAGATAACTACTATAACTTCTAATTATGTCTAAATTTAAGTTGCTTCCCTTGACTTGTAAAAAAAAAAACTGACCTGAAATAACCAGTGGATCAATACACTAATTCTAGGAAGTTCACATTTTATTTACTATTATTAACAAAACAAACTAAGAGAAATTTTTTACTAAACCACAAACATGGGATAGAAATCTCTCCGAGCCAAACCAAAATATCTTCATGACTGCACAATTTATTAAGTATGTCAATTACCATGTTCAGAACCCTAATAAATCATACAAGAAGAAAGGAAAAATAACATAACATATACATACTTAATATCTCTAGCTTCCTTCAAAAGTTCAGCATGATTGTTGAATACTCTTTCAACTTCATGTCGTTTGATGGTGTCTATCATGGCTGGCTGCCCGCCCTAAAAAAGCAAATAAAGTAAACACTCGAGTTAATAAAGAATTAAGAGCTACAAATAAAAATATGAACGTCTTTCCAGCAATTCTACGTGAAAAAGTAGGGATATTTTATCAATTACTGAAAAATAAAACCTTTCCTTGACTTACCTTCACAAACGTGAATGAAAGCAAGTGCATACCCACATACTAGCTGTCTTCAGCCCAAGTAACTTCTATCTACATATACACAGACTCGTAGACATTGTGGCTGAAATATGTAACTGTTCCTGAAATTTGGGACAGTTTTTTAAATTTTATTTCAAAAGCTGTTTTTTGGGGTGATGAACATTTATAATAGCACAGTGTAACTTCAGTCAATATAGGTTAAGTCCAGTACCATGGGCAGCAAAATCTGGAATTGAACATAATCTTAACAGCCATAATTCTTTTTACCATGGTCCTTGGAGAGTACATGCATGCACATTGCTGTATTTATAGTAGGGATCATTTCAACAAGTGTCAATAAATCATTAATAATTAATTATTAATATAGTATAAGGTATAAATAAAACAAAAAAAATATGACATGTTTACTGATAACCTTTTGTAATACAATGCACATTTTGTATTTGTGTCTATCAAAGAATATAAAAGAACGCAATGAGAATTGATTATTATGGAGAAGAGAAAACATGTTTCAAATATTACAAGTCTATTGACAATTCAGATAAAGATGACAAAGAAGATGAGATGTTAGTTACACATGCAATTTCTTGTGTAGGGATGCACACCTAATTAGAGACTAACCACTGTGGCACTACAACTTTGCCAATCAATTTTGAAAAAAGGCTTGGCTCAAGTATATCTGGTTAAACTCACCTGGCATACCTAATAATTCACCATATCACTCAGCAGGTGTAAATAGTACTGCAAGAAGAAACCCCATGTAAACTATCTTCCTAACTTTATATGATGCTGATTGTACCTATTTCAGACATGACTTTGGTCTTTCATTTAAAAAAAAAGCTGAATTTTTTGGGGGGGTTGGAAGACCACTTCAAATGGGGTCTTGAGGGGCATTGCCCCTGATATGGGGGTCTGATATGGAGCCAAAAGCCAAAAAACACATTTTACACTCATAAAAAACAGCCCCATGTGCAACTTATGATCATTAAAAAAAAAATTATCATTTGAAAAAAATAGTAAAAATGTTCAACTTCAATAATTTTACAATATTTATTGTCACATGAATTTGTTCTCCAATACTATTGATGCTGAAGTTATTTCATGTGCATGCCAGTGTGCACATAATAAATCGGAAATGATATAAAAAATGGACTATATCAAGAAAAATCTGATTCAAGTCAAGAGAAAAGCGGAATTCTGCTTGAAAATGTAGAAAAATCATGTCTGCTATTTAAATACGGAGTTAGAACAACTCATTCTAACGATAAAAACATGATTTATATGCCGAGTCTCTTGTTCATAACTATGTCATCCTAAATCGTAATAAAAATACTATAACAAACATTTTTAGAAACCACAAAAGAAATGCAGTCTCTAATCGAGTGAGATATCAAGCTATGTCAATCATATGACATGTATCTCATGAAAAAGATCTCACTAATTACAAACTCTGTCTATAACAATAGAAATTCAAGCTGATTTAATCTTGAGCAAAAACCACCTGGAATTTGGTCTACAGAATAATAACATATTAACAAATTATATACAAAATTACTGCATTAATAAAAGTAAATCTTGCTCATAAACCAAGTCTGACTCAAATCCTATCAGAAATACAGTCACTCAATGATAAAAGCTCAATCAAAATTTGTCTCTAGAATGGCAAAAATAGCTCAACCAATCAGATGCAAGATCACTTCATAAATATGCGCAGGTGTGACACACAATATAAATCAGTCAACATATTGATGATACAAGCCTATTTACCAAGTCTGATTAAAATCATTTCAGACCTGCAGTCACTCAAGTGCAAAGCTCATTCAATCATATGTCAGATCAACTCATTAATAAGCATAGCTCTTCCCCAGAATAAAACTCGTACTTATCTGGATGAAAATTGCATGATTGGAAATAAAGTTACTAAGGCTTTGTGTGACAAGCCCAGCCAATGAAATGCAAAATCACCTCATTAATATGCATAGCTCTTCCCCAGAATAAAACTCATAGTTATCTGGATGAAAATTACATGATCGGAAATAAAGTTACTAAGACTTTGTGTGACAAGCAAAGCCAATGAAATGCAAAATCACCTCATTAATATGCATAGCTCTTCCCCAGAATAAAACTCATATTTATCTGGATGAAAATTGCATGATCGGAAATAAAGTTACTAAGGCTTTGTGTGACAAGCCCAGCCAATGAAATGCAAAATCACCTCATTAATATGCATAGCTCTTCCCCAGAATAAAACTCATACTTATCTGGATGAAAATTGCATGATTGGAAATAAAGTTACTAAGGCTTTGTGTGACAAGCCCAGCCAATGAAATGCAAAATCACCTCATTAATATGCATAGCTCTTCCCCAGAATAAAACTCATATTTATCTGGATGAAAACTGCATGATCGGAAATAAAGTTACTAAGGCTTTGTGTGACAAGCCCAGCCAATGAAATGCAAAATCACCTCATTAATATGCATAGCTCTTCCCCAGAATAAAACTCATACTTATCTGGATGAAAATTGCATGATTGGAAATAAAGTTACTAAGGCTTTGTGTGACAAGCCCAGCCAATGAAATGCAAAATCACCTCATTAATATGCATAGCTCTTCCCCAGAATAAAACTCATACTTATCTGGATGAAAATTGCATGATCGGAAATAAAGTTACTAAGGCTTTGTGTGACAAGCCCAGCCAATGAAATGCAAAATCACCTCATTAATATGCATGGGTCTGCACATAGTTGTATTTATCCAAGATAATGATGATTATGCCTATTTGCCATATAGATCCAATTCAACCATATATAATATACAGCCTCCATTATGGTAACAAGCTCAGCCAATCACATGCAAGACCACCTCATTAATTTGCATGGAACTTGTTCATTATCAAATTCATTCTAGGTCTTAATGATATAAGCATAAATTCCAAGTCTGGTATATAAAAAAATATGGCCAAAGCAGTGGTTATAAGAACAGCCAATCAGATACAAGAACACATTATTATGCATCGAGGAATCTTGTGCATTATTAAAGAGACACAAAGCCATACTGCAAATTAATTTGGCATTACAGTAAAACCTGTCCTGAGAGACCACTGCTATGAGAGACTGCCTGTCTTGAAAGACCAGGTATTCCATGTACACATTTATTGATTATATAGTGTTATGACCTGTTATGAGAGACCACCTGTCATAAGAGACCATTAGGTTTTGGCAGAAGGGGTGGTCTTTCAAGACAGGTTCCACTGTATTACAAGGTGAGCTTAACTGGTTCCTAATAGGAATCAAACAGACTGGATCGTGATAATGATTCACTTAAAGAATTAGGCACACATCTAATATAATACAGTGAGTCTCGAAAAAAGATTCTGATCAAACTTTTCTGCTGCTATGTTCCCAACCATGTGCAGTTCCCATGTTAATAGCAAACTATAGAT
Organism: Unio pictorum; assembly: GCA_030141615.1. Taxonomy (NCBI): domain Eukaryota; kingdom Metazoa; phylum Mollusca; class Bivalvia; order Unionida; family Unionidae; genus Unio; species Unio pictorum. The sequence continues at coordinate 2,613,752 of JARLTB010000207.1, read as the reverse complement.
TTCTACATAAAAAAAAATTAGCATATATACTCGCTTAATGTGCATAATGCACTGGCATATCTGGGTCTCTGCAGGCATATTATGCTATGGCAGATAAGGCTGTTTTGTTATTTGCAGTTTGATTTGACTTATAAGCAGGTACATATGGTATTTTCAAATGGTATTCTCAATGGAGTTGTTTCAGAAGTGAACTTAAGAGCTTTGACATTAATAACAAACAATTTTTATCAAATGTTCAAAAAAGACAACCATAAGATGGTTATTTTTATTGCAGCTAAGGAATGCTCTGTCCATGGCACACAATTTGATTGTCCCTCTTGTAAATAAAGACATTAGGAATACACATTCTTGATGGGAATGAATTTTAAGCTTTGTATCACTGGCACAAGTTTATGCCTCAAATTTATCACTGCTTATCCCTGGTTTCTTCGGTTACTGAGATGAAAAAGTCATAACCTGATACATGGACTGATACACAAATGGGCTTGAGGATAAACAGACTGATACACAAATGGGCAGCAGATGGGCTCGAGGATGTACAGACTGATACACAAATGGGCAGCAGATGGGCTTGAGGATGTACAGACTGATACACAAATGGGTGGCAGATGGGCTTGAGGATGTACAGACTGATACACAATTGGGTGGCAGATCGGCTTGAGGATATACAGACTGATACACAATTGAGCAGCAGATGGGCTTGAGATGTACAGACTGGTGTAATACTATATTCCTATGTCTAGAATATATCAGTAGAATAAACTCTAACTCATCTAACCTGAGTTCCAGATCCCTGGGGTACTTGCACTCCAGATGACAATGAAGAAACTCTGGATAAAACAAGTTCTTGCCTACCCAGGAGTTCATCAAGCTTGTGACTAAGATCACGGACGACTTGGTGGATCAAATTCTGCCCCTCAAAAATCATTTGGAGTTCTCTTTCTCCTTGACCAACAAATTGCTGCAGAAAGAATACATTTTAGGTTAAAAATAGTTACATCGGAATATTAAGAAATAGATATGTGAAAGACATTTCTGCTCCCTAAGATACATGTCATCTCCCTCTACTTCTCACAGATAAGAACAGTGATATCTGCATTCTTGTGTGCCATACTTAATATATATACTAAGCATTTCATGCTAAATTAAAAAAACACATTAAAGATACTCTTAATTTTATCCTATATTTTGAAAGAAACATACTTCTGTCGGTAAGAAAATGCTTAAAGAACACTCCCCACTACAATGTAATAATCAGATCACATTCTTGTATGTCATAACTCTTGTCATGATATATCTGCACGAGTTCCAAAAATATAGCTCAACCTGTTTGGAAACATTAACTGTGCAGAGTGAAGGGAAGATGATCAAACACAATTTGTTTATATAAATGGAGATAGTTCTGTCAACAATATACCTCAAACAGTTAACGAGGTGTAAAGTGTACATACATCTTTTCAATATCGGTAGCTCAGTAAATATCAAAAGTGTGACAGTGATGGATTGTCACACTATTTTAAAAACACTATGTTGATCTCAAAGCCCATTCTTTTATCAAGTTGTAATACAAGTGCACAGCATGTTTACTGAAGACGCTTCAAATAGTTAAGCATATATGGAGTGTGATTACAGCTTCATTTAACTCTGCAAGTACTAATCTGACAAAACAGTCTTTTTGTGAGTCACAAATTTATCGCTATACAAACACATGACAAGTTTAATGAAAATATCACAAACAGTTTACAAGATATTAACCAGATAAGAGACTGAAAATATTTGTACTAAAAATGGAGATAACTGTTCAAATGCTGTTCTTACTCCATATTTTAATGGACACTGCAGTCATGATACAAAAGCATGCCAAGTTCTATGAAGATATCTAGGTAGCAGACAAAAGGTATGATGGCCAGATGGAAAATTGGATGGGCAAGCAGACTCCAGTATATCCCCTATAATTTGTTTTGTGTAAGATATAATTACATGATCTCACATTTTCGAACTTCTGTGAAAATTAAATAGTCTGACTCATAAACAGATTAAGAGAACAAAATGCACGTACATCATTTCCCAGTTCCTTGGCCTTATCTGGATGTTGTTCTTGAAATCTGTAAATATAAAAACATTGGGTACGATAATGAACTGGCTTATCAAATATTTTAATTCAAGCTGAATTAGACTGAAAACTTTTGGATATGATTCTACCAAGTACACAACAAAAATCCAAATCAAAATCATGTATTATTGTTCATCTATCAAGCATTAAATCAAATTACTCAAACAAATTTAATCTGGCAAATATAGGCTGCCACCTATCATGTCCTGAAAACGGTGTTAAGCCAACAAAACCAAACAGGACAATTCACTTACTCTTTCTTGGCTTGTTCAAGTTGTTTCTGGTAATCATCAAACTCTTTCTCATACTTCTTCCTCTCATCTTCTGCCACTTTAGTCTCGACAACCTGCAACAATGACAACTTAGCATCAACATACAGAAGAACCTTAGGAACTCCAAGTAGGCCATCATAGGTTTTGTTTTGGGACTTCCAATTATTTCTGAATTTTTAATAATGCATACAAATACAGGCTCTGTCGTGTGACAAAGATCATGAGTTGTGCAGGCATTCTGGTAACTGGTGTTTGATTTATAGAAAATATTTGGAAATTTTGCTCTCATAACACTTTATAAAATATAAAATTTTAAAAATATATCATATTGAATTTTAATCATTTAGCAACCAATTTTATGCAAGTGGAAATATTTGTGATTGGTGATCAGGTTGCTTTTTGATAAAAGTATATGCTTTCTAATTTCAAGGCTATAAATGATAGGACTTGACACTGGGATATGGGAAGTTCCACAGTGAAGAACTGCAGTGTTACCTCCAGACTGTTTTATAATGGCACTACATCATTCTATTCTTTCTCTATGCCAGGCTATTCTTTGCCGAGTATTTGGCCTCCCCCTCCCCAAAATGACCTATTTTTAAGTTTAAAATGCATATTTCACTTCTCATGAACATAATCAGTGCTTGTACTTGATTTACCTGCAATATTTGTATAATCATATGTGGCAATATAGCTGAACCCAAAGCTTAGACTATTCAAGGCATAACAGGTTACCAATAAATAATACCATGCAGTAACGCACAAAGTTGGTTATGGTATAATGGAATGGAAATGCTTGTGGCAGTGTGTACACTCACAGGATAGTGTTTTAACATGTTGTTGAGTAGATATAATTGAAGGGATTATCTTCCCCAACATGAACTGTCTTTGCAGACAATAGCAGGTTATCATCAATTTTATTATTCTAAATATCCTGCTATTATTTTGACTTATCCATGAAATTACAATAATTAATTTGGGATAGAATTACACTGAATCAAAGCCTATCAGATAGTGTTCTAAAATTGTTTCTGGCAGGTTTCAAATGTCATCAATTCATATTTTTAAGACATTCTTTAAGACTATTGCTCCAAATTAAAGAAAACAAAAATTAAAAAGGAAATATCTACTACAATTTTAGCAGTACAACTATTCTTGAAGGACGAAACTGACAGGCTGTAGCAGTTTTTTAAAAAATGTACATCAAGTAAAATCACCTGCCCTTTAATATATTAAATTATATCCAACTATGGAATTTAAAAGACACATCAAATATGCTGCAGAAAGCTGAAGCCTAGAAAAATCGAGAAACTTCTTAAATGTCACCTGCAGTCACTGTAATTAATGATAATTTCTGCTAATGGTAAGATTTTAAATTTGTGTATGTACCCATAACCATGTATTAAATTCTCTTTGAAAGCATTACCGCAGCTGCATGTATCTTTTGCTAAGGAAAATAGCCATGAATATTTGGCAAGACTGTATGAAGAATTATACTCCTGGAACTTTCTAGGTGAAATACATATGAGACACGAATAATTTTTCACTTTATAAGTGAACGAATCTCATAATTTACAACTACTAACAACAAAAAGAAGAAAGGAAGCCATTGTATTACATGATATGCATTTAAAGTGTATTTTTCAAGTTTATGGTGTCCTTTTGGAAGAACAATTACCCTTTTGAGATCCTGGGTGAAACACAAAAGTTTCTGTTCATGTTGTTGTTATTGTTGTTACAGGGTTTAACGCCATTTTTAAGCAAACGATAGGCTATACATGGCGGCCAGTATTATTGGTGGAGGATGAACCCAGGAAAACCCCCGGAAAGAAACATCGACCCACGAGAAGCTACTGGCAAGCTTTCTCACATAACTACATTAGCCAAATCTTAGACTCGAATCCACGCAGAGGTGAGATGGCAGTGATCCATAATGGTGAGCGCTTTAGACCACTCAGCCACTCGGGGCCCCCTTCTGTTCATGAAGTTTAACTATGCAAGATGGTAATGACAAGATTTTCTTTCAATATTGCTTTATAATTTAAATGAATAAATGTTGACCCGATTCACTGTGTTTGCATTTATGTGCATTTTTAACAGAAGAATGCAGTATTTATTTCTTGCAGTCTTACCTGCTGCCCAGGTGGCACTAGAGAGTGGGTCAAAAAAGCCAATACATCATGGTCATCTGAAAAAACAACAAGCAGCATTCATTTCAGTATTTTATTACTGAGATTTCAAGCAAGAGTCACAGTACTATTTATCCAGCACAGCCTTCCTAATCTGTGCACATTTTTAAGTATGTAGTCAAACAGAAAGTCCCGGGAAGAAAAAAGAATCTTGCAAACAGCTATGAAATTTCTTATATGCGAATTAAAATATTCTACATATCCCAGAACATTATCTTTAACACACTAGTTTTTCACCAACAGCAATCACCCAACACTCAACTATGGAATATAGATCATTTGGGCACCATGCAATAGATACCTGAGGGTCAATTTAAAAGTCAAATTTTTGTTGTTGGAAAATTTAGAAAAGTTTCAATATAATTAGGCTCAGTGTTTATCCACACCGTATGACCCAGATGAGAATCAGTTATTTTTACTAAAAATAGAAAGATGTTTATAACAAAGCTCCATAATGTCCTTGGAATCAACCAATCATTTTAAAAGCTTGTTTACAACTCTGAAGCCAGGTCAGAAATGAGGTCAACATCTGGTGTTTATTTGTAGAGTACAGGTCATCTCCCAATGAACGAATTTTAAATATGTCAAATTTAAATTTGATAAACAAACAATTAAAACAAAAATAAATGACTTAAATCAAATATATGTAACAAAAGGCATATAAGAAGCATTACCAGCTAGACCTCCAGTTGCAGCACTAACACCAAAGAACCCAGACTTTGGCAACTGCACATTCTCCACTCTCAGACAGAGTTCAAAATCATCCTTGTTGTTGGTTAGGCCACTATTGATGAAAACCTGTAAAAAAAAAAAAAAAACAGATACTCCTTACTTTGTAACCATAAAAGATCAAAATACAAATTAGTGTCAATTGTTGCATACCAACAGTTTTCACAGGTGGCAAAATACCACAATCCTTGATAGAAGAAAAACTTATTCTGAAGTATCATCGGCAACCATTGCGTCAATATTTAAATACTGGCACATCTTCTAGGAGCTGAATTTTAATGACTTCATATGCAAAATTTCCATGGCTATTCGGTAACTTTGTGATGCGAACAACTCCAGCAACCCAACTGGGAGCTGCCAGAGTAAAAGAGACTGCCATTTTGCATTGCTTACAGGTGTAATAGCACATTAAGAAAAGGATGTGGGACAACATATTTTCATTTCCAAAAGATAAAGGCATAATAAAGTATGGACACATTATTACATGCGAGTCGATTTCAAAGCAGCACATACAGCACTCTGTGTTCATTACATTTCTCAAATATTACAAAAGGGATCCTGAAAAAAATGGCAGCTATAGGATATGCAAATACATGGCCTAGACTAAAAGTTGGCACTGTTTCAGACATAATGATGGATATTTTAAATCCTGGGTATAGTGTTAAATGTTTGAGTTACGAAAATAGGCAGAAGGCAGTGTAAGTGACCACAAAATACAACAATCAATTCAAAGATCTTAGATGAATGCCAGCAGTGCTAAACAAATCTGATAGCCCAACACATGGGGCAATTCAAATTTTAGTTCGGCCCCACCCTGTATTCAAAGTGAGGTGCTGTCAGGCTTGTCCACCAAAAAATGTGTTTGCCTGAAGAAAAGTTGATCTTTGATGAAAGGAGTAAATGAATTCTCAAGATGTTAACACAAATGCTTTAGCATGGAATAATCTAAATCAAACCACCACTGTCCTAGGCGAAATTGCTAAAATTGAGATTCTAAACAACTTACATGGTCATGTTTCAAGAAAACGCAATCTTTGGTAATCTTAAAAAAATAATTAAACTTTTTATAAAAAAAAAAAACAATTTAAAGTTTATGCCTGTTACACGTAGTTTGTATAAACAGTAATCTGTAATGATTGCAACTGATATAAAACTATCCCTTGCGTAGTTTAAATAGCAGTGATTAAAAGAAAAGAGGTCCGGTATAAAATCAATGTTTCACATTAACTGGCTGACAATAGAAACTATAGAGACAATACTAAACCCAGCCACTTGCCCCAATGTGTGAGCGCAAATGGGAAGCACCATTTTTCCCTGTGAGACACCTTATTATCCCCCTGGACAAGACCCTTTTTGTGGCTAAACTGCTTAACATCTAAAACTTAAGACTTAAGTACACACGCAATACGGCCAGTTACAACAAAACAGGGCATCATTTATTTGCCAATCATTTGTTGGTGCATACAAACACACACTGTTGAACATTGTTTCCATGAAGCATGTCCGAAGGGCAGTCTTTTTCACAAGATAAATGCAAGGATAAGGATTATGTTAATTAGCAAATAAACCATGTCCCATTTTGTTGTAACTTATGATGCTTAGGACTTCATTTTAACAGTTCAAATCTGCAGTCACAAGTTAACGTACATGTGGCAACTGTTTTTCCCCACACTTTATATCCCACCTTATTTCCTGAGGTTTAAGTCTTAAGGTATGTAAAACCATTTACTGAATAAAATATTTAGTCTGAATCAGTTCTTTGGGGACACATATACTGCAAGGTATACTTTTTTTACATATACGGTAGAGAAATGTCAGGTCTGAACTGACAGAGTTTCTCTGGTGGAAATGGGGATGCGATTTTGTTTGCAGAGAAAATTGCACAGCATTCACATTTATCATTCATGGGTAATTGGTGACAGTTTAATTTTTTTGTAATTTTTTTTACTACATAAATTTTATGCAAAGAATCTTTAATCTTAACATTCTATTTAATGAAGAAGAAAAAAATTGGGCGATATTAATTAATTTTGTCTTATCATATCCACAAGTGATGAATAGAATTTGGCATCTGTGGATTGCATACATTACATCTGTTTATGCAGGGTTTTCTTGTGAGAAATGAAAATTGACAGACATAATGTAATAATCTGGAGTTCTCTATGAAAAATAAGGCAATATTATGAGATCGGGAGGTAGGTGTGCAAAATACCCCAAAGATTGGGAGGTTTTTATCCTGGCCTGAAATTTGACATAGAGAAACTGTCCAGGCTTATGGAATTTTAGTCAGGGCTAGTGAGTTTATTTAAGTCACCAGCCCAGGGCCTGTGCCTAAAAAAATTTCTTTCAGCACTGACCGGTACAGTACTATTTATACTAGACATGTATATATTATCAGATTTGTCAATACACTAACTGAAGTCTGCATGTAAAATACACTGTAATTGAATCATAAAAAGAAATCTTCTTAATGTTTAAATTAACTACTTATGATTTCTGCTTTGCAGATTTATTTGAAGGGTGTGTGTGAAAAAAAATTAATGCTTAAGTTACAACCGATGAAAACTGTTCTCAGCGCCTTTTACACCTCTCCGGTAATGGATATTGTTTTAACACACAAGTCGGTCCCCGTTCTAGTCTCTTCACCCAGCATTATCTCTCAGTCTTTTAGTGTTGGGTGTATATTTTCAAGGTATCAGTCTTTAGGTGGTGTATCTGTGTGTATGTTGGGGGTAGGTAATGAATATGTCATTTCCATTTACATATAATACAACTGAACCTCATCCTTATTAAATGAATTTATTGCATTGTGGTAAATTTTTAAATTGGGCACCATCACTTAATTCTTATCACATTTTTGCACAGAACACAATATATAAGTATTTATTTTAAAATTAAATTGCTTTATTGTAAAATTCCAAAATATGAAATATGAGCACCTTATTAACTCATTCGGCCCCGATGCCGTGTTTACGCGTAATCCAGTTTCTGCATTCAATGGTCGATACCGTCTTTCCGCGAAGTTTTTCGGCAGCATTCAATGGCCGGTACCGCTTTTATGCGGTCCGAATGTATGGTCGAGAGAAAGTCTCTGACTGGTTACAAATGGGTCTTTTCCTAGCATCAGACCCACATGTAACCAATCAGAAATGAATTTACTTTCGTTTTGGGCAAACTTTAAATGTTCAGAAACCAAGGATTACTACTTGAGATCCGTTTCTATACACGTTTTTTCTCTTAAAAATTCGTAAAATTATGGCGGAAGAACAAGTGGTTTTTGATGGTGGTGAGAGCGAGAATGAGGAGTTTCTCGGGTTTGATCTAAAAAATATTGAGTAATTAGAGGAAAGATATGTTTGACAGTTGGATAATTTGCAAGATTTTGAATGGGACATTAAAGATTCTTGAGATTGAATAGTCAGAAAAAGAGGATGCTGATAGCGAAAATGAAAAGAGTTTCTGCAGATCTGGAGTGATCATCTTCTGTCTGTCCAAATCAATGATTTTAGTGGAATGAATCCTGGAACTATAACATACAATGACAAATTGACAAGGAAAAAAGAGAAATCTATCTTTTTTCACTTATAATTATTTCCGGAGAAACTGTACATGGACAACGCAAACGAAACCAATCAATATGCCTAAAAATGCATATTGGTATCACCAAACAAAACATAGTATCCAACCTGCAAAATAAGTTTATTTAACAAAGTTCTATCTTAACCAAAAACGGGATGTGAACATTGCCAAGTATATGTATGTACAAATTGTTTCAAACCATATCACATATTAAATTTTCCTGGTTTAATTTAATGGAATTAAGTGCTGATGATGTGATATTCTTAACAATGTTGCACATAATTTTGTAAAAAAAAATGTATATAAAAATTGTGAAAGACTTGGACAAATAGAAAGAAAAATGCATATCACTGTGTAGACAAATTAATTTGGATTAATTGGTGAAATTTTCATGGATTAATATTGGATACAAGAAGAGAAATTAAAGTAAATGTGAAGGCATGTGCATGATTTCTACAAAATTTTCCAAACAGGTAAAACAATTTGGGGCACAGTAACAGTGTTACTGATAAGTTTCTTGGGGCTGAAAGAGTCAATGTTGTACTTATCTGCTGTCAGGTCTTAAACACATTGTTAACACTTTAACAGATATAGGTATTAGCATATCTCATAAGCAGATAAATCTGGTCTTCTCCTGTCTGTTTCACTTGCCATGTGTTTCTGATTGTATTCAAGGACTGGCTAGCATTGCAACAAGGGGACCAAATGCTCATTTCAGCTCATCAAAACTCTGCAATTTACGGAATTTTGGTATCTTCCACGCAATATATTCACTACACGCTAATGATATTTAATTTAAAAACATTACAGTCTAATTAAAAAATATAGAGGATTACATAAAAAGTTTTATTTCTGGTCTCCTATAATCTGTTTCTCACCAGTGTATGAATATTGTTCTATGTTAAGACACCTTTGCTAATGGAGAATATACACAGCTATTGTATCCACATTTTTTCACTGTACATGGGTCATGTCTTTTCGATCATTTAGCTCCAAAATAAGATTATTTTTACTAACATAAGCTCTGCTTATATTTCACGTTCTTAAATCACTTGTTTTTGATAGTGGTATTTTGATCAAATAAGTATATATACTTCATAATTTTAGTTTTAGATTATTTACGAAATTGATTTGAACCTATATATGGATATATATATAGTTATGCTCAAGGTATTTTTAATGATGTATTTTTAAGGAGAACTGTTAACATTTTTGGATTTACCCTCATTATTACATATTTTTCTTGATCTTTTTCCACTTGTGAACCATAAGATATTATATCAAAAGAAGATTAAAAATTGAAATCACAATTTTGCGGATTTGGGAACTTGTAAATGTGTTAAAAATATAAACACTTTTTATTGTACACTAAAGCAAAAAAAATTTGTGATATCCCTGCATGTCTTAATTTAATTCAGAAGATAGTGAAATCATATATCCCCAGGTTATTCCTATCTAGGATAATTTGGTGGTAAATCATTCAAGATTGTACATCAGAGTTTACTTTGCATTGATTTACTTTGAGAAAAAAATAATAATCCATGTGAATCAAAGAACATAAATCCATGTTACTATTCATCGTTTAAATTGCACTCGTTCTTCTACTGTTAAACTGTTTAGTAAATGAAATATTCAGGCAATACATTAAAGCACTCCTTAAGATGGAGCTAATCCAGGTTAAAAGTCATGAGATTTTTTTGCTAACAATCACCCAATGAATAGCCCGTAATTTCCACCTCTTATGCTGGTAATTAGACCTATTAAAATTACATATCTAGTGTTTGAAAAGTTACTGATTTGAAATATGGAGTGTCGATATTGGTCAAACAGTTGACATATATCTGCGGTGTAATACATTTTCGAGCTTTCGGAATTATGCCTGTTCCAGTTATGATTTTATGCATGACCCACTTGATTTTAAGCTCAATTTCAGTCAAACTGCAGAATTTCAGACCTGCACGGGAATATAAATATACACACAGAAGTATGGCAAAAATATATAATAAAATATAAAACTGATGGTACTAAAGAGATTTTGCCCAACTGAATTCTTAAAAGATAGTCAAATTTTATATATTAATACCACATTTTCTAGATTAATTTTTTTTCATACAGTTTCTTCATGCAACTGACATCAAAATTCTTGATTAGTGGACACTTGCATAGAATTCATTGTTTCATGATCAACATTCAGAATGCATGTGTTTTTAAAGCTGTGTCAAATGTTTCAGAAATTGATAGTGAATATCATCAGATCTTGCCAAAATATCACAGGATTAGCCACAAGTCTCTTGTTTATTGTGATCTTCAGCATCATCTTCGCTAGGCAAGGTTCCAATCTACATCAAGGCTGATCAAACATATTTTGATGGTTTGTCCAAGCAATATCTATTGGATTTCATGAGTTGCCTCCCTTAGTGTGTAATGCCAACAAACCAATAGCATGGTGCATTGTACATCTGCCAAAAATGGTGGAAGCAACTGATCTAGAAAGGATATTTTGTATGTTTAACATTGAAAGTATGAAAATGAATCAGAGGAAAGGGTTTACAGGTCTATTTGAGTGAAAGGTATTTGTGCAAACATCTACGGGCAGTGGAGAACTGCTATTCAAGTTGTGTGCTCCCGTTGTCTCGATCATCAAGGAATAGTGCTCAAACTTAAACAACTTCATTTTAATTGGATGCTGTGGCTCAAAAATCAGACCTAAAACACAGAAATATTTGCTCGAAATGCCAAGGTTTACAAGGGTTATCACACTGGAATCTTGGCTAGTGAAGATGTCTTAACATTAGCATATTTGAAATTAAGAGAAGCCTTTTCTTTCAGGTTTTTGAAATGGCAAAGTTTTCAGAATGCTAAAACCAATGTATTTAACAAGGTGGTGGCCTTTTATCAGATTTCTTTGAATGTCTGATATCAATGCGTTTATTTTTGCCACTGACCTTTTGTACCACATTCCAAATTATTTTCATACAGAAGCATGAGATCAACTTAGACACATAGAATCTCCAGGTTCCCCTCTTGCTCTGTCTAATGATATGATGAGCTTTATCTCAGTATATTTATTCAGATTTTTAATTGTTGCATTAGCATGGAAATGTTTAAAGGGCCTTTTTTTTTTTTAAAAACCTTCACTGATGGCCTCTTTGCCTGAAACCATGGTTTATTGACACATTTAAGGATTTATCCAAATTTTTGGCATTGTAACCCCAGCATCATTCTAGAGTATCTTTCTAAACTGGAGCATTGGATCATCAACACTGTCAGAGCGATCAGCTGTCTGATTTGAATTGCTGAAGGACTGAAGAATTTCCAAATCTGCCTCATATAATTTCCATTCTATACCAAGCCCTTAAGGTTTAGGAATATTGGTTAAGGTTTAGGAATATTGGCTCCTCAATACAGAGACGGAAGTCTAAAAGATCTAGGAACTCCTGAGATAGAATCCCCAAAGAGCTAGAGACTCCAAAGACAGAATCCCAAAAGAGCTTATTTAAGTACAACTTTCATGAAACATATTATAATGCACCTTAAGTTTGATTTTGATGAGCAAATGGATCAGTAATAACACACTCCATTACAAACTGAATTTTGTATTATGTTTTCCCTAATACACATCCAGTCATTTGTCATATTCAGTATCGTTTTGCATCCTTATACTAATTGCTTGAAAGATGCTGATTTTGCTTGTACAGTAAAACCTGTCTTGAGAGACCACTGCTATGAGAGCACCTGCTTTGGAAGACCAGAATCTCAATGCAAATTTATTGAATATGAGTGTTATGACCTGTTATGAGAGACCACCTGACTTGAGACCATTATTTTTTGGGAGAAGGGTGGTCTTTCAAGACAGGTTCTACTGTATTTCTGATTTTAATATTGAAACTAGTACAGACAGTCTAAAAGAATTAAAGGGTGCTAGATACCTATTCCAAGTCTCCATTTTGGAATACACCTCACACTCGAGTCAAAATCTTGAATGTAACATGGGTTGAACATTCTAAATCACATAAACTATGCATCTTTTACAATTCCCATGTTATCAGGAAAACAATTCCCATGTTATCAGGAAAACTATCAAGTCTAGTGACCGTTTTAAAAAATCAATACCAGATGTTTAGTCAAAGTTAGAGTCAGTTAGGTTGATCTATGGGTCAACAGACAGATGGTGGGTATCACAATGTGAAAGTGTGAAGATAATAGGAACTAAAGTCTTTGGGGTATCAATAACTGTAACTAGGATTTTAAAACTGCTTACTGTCAGAACTTTTTCGTAGTATTCCACTTTTGCCCTGATTGGGAATTGCTTATTTCGGAAGTCACGTAAACATCCTCCCAGTTGCTGTGTCGATCCATCACTGCAAATTAAAAGAACTTAGCAATTGATAATGTTCTCTCATTTATGAATATGTCTCATTCTGATCAATTTTTGCCAATTTCTACAAATGATTGTTCAGCTTCAAAGATCATTTAATCCACACTCATAAATACCAACCTATATTTAAACATATTGATAAAAGAAACTTTACATTAAAACCTCCCTTGGCAAACATCTCTATATAAAAGATACCTGCTTATAAAATACAAAGTTTAGGATTCCCTTTTCTTAATATGAACACCTCTATATAAAGTATAGCTGATCTGCATACAAGTATGTCTACATAGTGGATAAATGACTTTTGTCCTTTAATTGTACTCTAACAACTCAAGAAAATACACACCTAATGCAAATTTTATCTAATGCCTATTCTACTGAAAATGCATTAGCGATTCTAATAAAACATTGTCATTGCAACTCCACTCTCACTGCTATTCAAAAACAACATGAATTACCTGGACTCTGTAGATTTTAACTGGTTGACTAGTACACCAATACAGAGATTTAAAAAAAAACGTGATAACTGACCTCATCCATCAAATTGTGCTTGAACATGCAAGGAAAGCAAATTTAACATAACAAAATTACTTTATTATTTCCCAAATCCCATAATTTCAGCTATTTAGCGTTAAGAAAAATCAAACAATTGGTAGCAAAAAAAAACATGAAGACCAAAAAACTATGCAAAGGTATTTTGTGCTTTTAAGTTGCAAATTAATACAAAATACCAGAGACATACATTATAATCATCTTTAGTACAATGAATTAAGACTGTACTGCCAACCATGTATATATGCATGTACAGGCTTTATTGATATGTCAGGACAAATATGTTGATACAGTCCCAATGAAAAAGTTAATTCTAGGACTGTAAAGGTAAGAAGTGCAATCTTGTTCATCTTTGTTCATGAACAGTTATCTTTTATTTTGAGGTTATTACATAATGCTATAAAAGAAATTATGCAACATTTATTCATGTAACATGTTTGGAAGTTCTGAATATTTTGAAAAGAAAACTATTGTGTGTTTTAATACTATTTACTTTGCTCTGTGCCAGCATAACACCAATTGTTAATCAATTGTTTTTTGTTATTATGAAATTTGCCTTCTAACTCAATTCTTCACCTTTTTCATATCAATTCATTCTATTTAGACAGAGGGAAGAACTCACTTCATCCTAACTTTTGAATAGTTAGACACCAGCTGACCATTTTACACATACAGTAAATTACGACTTAAAACACCATAAGTCTACAGAGACCATATTCTCCATGCATCTATTTATTGATTATAATTTCAGTGTCTTAAAAGACTGCATTGTTTCAGTGGAATCTTTCTACTGTAATAATTTGTGTATCTGGAAGGCAAGCCATTGGTCCACATGATCAAAACATTCAAAGAAACTGTCTATATAATCAACATTTTAATTTTTGTCAGGAAGGAGAGCACAGTTGTAGCATGTTCATTTTGCTGTCTTAGGTTTGATCTCTAATTCTGTCAAAAGAAAAGCTAAATTTCATCCATAATGGGTTGAGGTTCTTGTTTCCTTTTTGAAAAAATCTACATCTCTAAGTCATTATCTGAGCCAATGAAAGAACTTTCACATGACAGGAATGTTGGTGAGTTTTCAATGGATATAAAATAAATTTGTACCGTTAAAATCCATTTCTAAAACATAATCTAGTGGAACAGTTTGGTCACGTTTTCATTTTTATCAATATTAATAAAATTATATGGCTGGAGGTCAACTTACTTTTGATGCTCAAAGGTATGGGTCCCATCATTAACAAAAGCACTGATGTAAGGGTTATTGTGCTGAAATGTAAAAACATACAAAATCAATCATTATCTTATCAAATTTCTAGTTACAGTTTATCATAAGTGCGGTGCAATTTTGGTGACTGAAGTGGTATTTCAGGTGTAAAAACAATCTGTATGCAAAATTCATATCCTCCAGTATTACAGGGTACTAAATAAATGCAAGCAACTGGGAAATTTACTTACCTAAATCTGCCAAATCAACTAGCAACTTTCTGCCACTCCATATACCCCTTTTAAATGACCACCCCATAACCTACTCCCATGACTTGAAAGTCTTTATTGACAAATTTAATATAATGCCCAGCTGAAACTACTGCATATACTTTTAATTCTCATCTGAGGGTGAGAACTTCAAAAAAAAAGGTCGAGTAACCTTAGCATATTTTAAGAAATGAATGAAAAAATATTTAAAAAAACATTTCTTATTATGTTGTTGTTATAGGGTTGAATGCCATTTTTCAGCACAATATAGGCCATAAATGACGGCTAGTATTAATGGTGGAATAAGAACCTGGGAAAACCCTGCAAAGAACCACAGACCAATGAGAAGCTTTCTCACATACCCACATTGGCAAAGTCCAAGACTCGAACCCATGCAGACACAGCAATATTTGAGTGTGCATGATCCTCCCTTGTAATGGCACAGAAGTGAATGCAATGATAGTATCTATAAAAGCTCGGTAGATATATGATCATCATATTACCAATCTCCAAAAACCAGAAATGCTTCTAAATTATGCCATCAGAAACATGACTAGATCCATCGGTCAATGCTGCCTAATTAGCTGCGAGTACATGTACAAGTATTTCTCATTTTATGTCAAGGAAGCATATAAATGGCTATACGGTTGGGATTTTGATGGTTACTAAATTAAGACCCAGGGGCAAGTTCAATTCATCTCTTTATGATTATAGGGTATGGATCTTAAAGAATTTCCAAATAAAGAATCTGAGGAATGTCTCTTATTTCAGGATTAAAACTGTAATGCCATTCAAACCAACATGGTTACTTGGAGGGAATATCATTATGGGTTGAGGATCTCACCAGTTTCCATGTGATGACTAAGGGACAATATCTAGGCCAAAATTCAACAACTACACATGGAAGAGGACAAGTAACACTTATTTATTTAGAAATCCCTGTTTCCCAAGCTTAACAGATATAAAGTATATGTATATGTATGTTGACATTTTCTGTAAAAAAAAAAAAAGGGGTCTGCAGATTATTCGCCCATTACAATTTGGAAGCAGTGTACAAAACATAATACATGCAGCTGATTAACCGTAAACGTATCTGCCTGAATTATTTCTCCTACAAAAAATATAAAGTACCTTACCTGTGCATCATTATCAAAGGAATCAAAGATCACTGCCAGTCCTTTCCAATAGTCATTGCTGCCAAACACAGGGCCATCAATACCTTTAGATTCAGTGAACCATATTGCCTGCAAAAGGTATTAAAAGTATCCTAAGTTATCTTTTTCCTAACAGAGAATGTCGTTTAAGAAGATCAATGTATATACAGTAAAGCTTCCCTAAAATGACCACTCAATAGAATGTCTATATAATTTGACTTCATCAAGTCCATTCTTATACTAACTATACCACTTTATATTCACCACTACATACAGTATGGTCAAATATTGTTTCTCCCAAGTATCTAGTTTAAGGTAGTCTTGATAATTGTCTATTGTTGATAATTTTTCAGTATTCTACAGGAAAGCAAGTATATATGAACTATAATATCACCATAATTTAATCAGTAAAAATAATCAATATGTTCACTCCTGTTTTGTGGACAATTCTGACTGCAATAAATTGCAGATTTATGTATAGGTGAGATATGCACCCAAACCACCCTCAACAACAATACAGGTTTCTTTATACCTATTTCTATTGTATATATTTTTTGGCTTTTTTTCTAACTTCATTATTTTAATTTTATTAAAATATGGCACAATACATAACTGAAATATGTAACTGTAGTATTATGGTCCAATGGCATACAATATCAAGGTCACTATCTTTGTTATTGTCATATTTTTACATCCTTCAAAGCAATTCCTTATTAAGCTGTTATTTAAAATAACCATGCACTATTGATGCATTTTATCATTCTAGAATGTTCTGTTTGTCAAGTTTCTAAACATTATGCAGAAGGTCTTGTATACTACAATCTGCATTTGAAAACTAACTTGTCCAAAGTAGGCTACAATTACACAGATTTGTCAATGGTAAAACTGAACACTGTGGTGTCATGGACCATCAAATTCTTCATTCTTTACTGTAACTGTCATTTTATTTTCTTGCTAGAAGCCAAAGTGATTCCAAATATCCAGCACACCTGGCCATCTTTTATTCCACAATAAACATTCCCAGGTACAAGTTTAAAAATCAAAGTATTTTTTTTCATTTTGCTTTTACTCAGACTATTCATTGCTAACTTGTGTTCAAGGCCCATCTAAATGTTCATAAGATCCTTGTCAAAAGCATGTGCTGCTCAGAAAGGCTTTTTGATGTGGCCATTTTCAGTCAATGTAAAACCACGCAGATGAGGTGGTATTGAGATTCTCAAGGCATGAAACTGGCTAGGATATGAAAACTGATTTCTAGGAAATAATGTTCACTGTCGGATTAAAATAGAGATCACTGATATAATGGAGATCTGCTGGCCACCAATGCAATGTAATAATCTGCTGGCCTATGGATATACTAAACAAATTATTGCTTTCATATTTATGAAAGTCACAAACGTCAATTTAGGAAATGTTTCTAATGTTAATTTTCTTGGAAATAAATGGAAACCATGCAAGGAAACATGAAGAGCTACTCTGACTCTTGCTTATTTTAAATAATAAACAAGAAAGCCAAGTTTTATTTGGCTGCAGCATAATTCCTCTTCCTTCAAAAAATGTTAGAGATGGGAAAAATAGCGTGAAGCTGGTGCAGAGTGATCCGAATGTTCAATATTTAAACATACTGCTAAAAATAGCCAAACTGTATCCCCGCCCCAATAAAATATTCATGAATCGTGATGCAAATATCCATCAGTGTGTTGCTGCAAATTGGATGCATCACTTTATTTCTGCAAAGACTGAATAACTAAAAGATATGCTGCAAATTTAAACAATTTAATAGATGATGATGCACAAATCCACTTTTATTACTTTAATTTTACAAAAGAAAAAAGCTTTCACATTTCCTTTAATAACCATCAAGAAAAAAATGTGCTCTCAGTTACGCTCCCAAATATACAAGGAATTTTACCTCTTCAAGATTAATGAATGAATTTTTGTTTGAATCTAAAATTAATGCAATTAGAGTTGATATTTGTATAAGTAAAGTTATAGCCAAAACAAAGGAAGACAAAGACAACTAAAAAAGATGCCCCAATGTAATCAGCTACACTCAGGCTCAAATCACTCCTTAGCATAGACCCAGAAAATAAAAAATTCTCAAAGTATGAAGAAAGCCTACATACCAACCCATCAGCCCCAACACGCCCTCTGCCAGTCACTTTGAACACCACCTCAATTGAGAAATGTTCAAACGTTGCAGGGCTTTTACACCAGACAGCACCTGTTACACAACATTAAGAAATATGTTTTATAGTACACAAATAATTGATATATATATAATACACACACACATATACATACATACAGTGGAGCATCGTTAATCAGGACACATTTGCTCCCAGTGAATTTGTCCAGAATAACAAGTTTTCTGGATAATTGAATCATGCATTTTTATTTTACGATTTCATCACACAGTATATATGTACATGCATATGCTAGCTTTAAATGTAATGTACTGTATTATTTATATTCAATAATGGTTGAAATTTATTTATGAATACATCTATTAATTTGTGTTTTTTTCACATTATTATAACATGCGCTTGTTGGTGTCGCCATAATATATGTAAAAAGTACAACTAATACAAACTGTTATCTCGCAGTTAAATGAGTTATGGTAAACTACTGTAATAAAATGCAGTTATTTTTATAAGTCTTATTTTACAGTTGTTACAGTTACTAATGATTGCTGTCCCCATTTTATTCGGAAATGAAGCCTATACTGTCCACAGTTTAAACATGTCAACTGTATTTGTACAGCCATCAATAAACTGATCGTTACGAACAATTAGTAAACAACAAAAAGGCTTAATGACACGTTTAATTTATTTACATGTTATGTCAAAAAGCTGGGACAATTTGATCCCAGTGTTTATTTAATTATTCACACCCCAGTTGGCAACAAGCTAAAACACATTGTTTATACAATCGCTAGTTACAATATGGTCATGCTACTTAGTAACTAAAAGTTATTGATAGTGGCCAAAGATTCTCAAGGGCTTTACTATTATGTTTTATGTATTATTCTACAGACTGTATTTTCATATATGATTTTTTGAATGGTCTTTTTTGGGACAGATTATTTCCGGATTATCGAGACAAGTTTTAATGTCATTTTACACTTTGGTCCCCGATTTTGATTTCCGGATCTGGAACACTGCTTTCTTGATTGACTGGGCAAATTAGCGTGTAGGAATTCCGTTCCCATTGAATTATGTCCGGATAGCAAGGTTTCCACATAAACGGAGTCCTGATTAACAAGACTCCACTATATATATATATACACACACACACAGACACACTCACACACGTTCTTATAAGTTAGGTCCAACTGCAAACTTTATAGACCTTAATCACATAATGCAAGGTTCATGTTGGTTGTTGCTGGATGATAGAAACTTGCTTGTGTGTAAGTATAGTATAACCTCTCTTTAAAGACCACTCTTCTGTCAACAAATTATGGTCTCTCACGACAGCTGGTCTCTCATAACGGGTCACACCACCATATAATCAATAAATCTGAGCATGGTCTCTTAAGACAGGTAGCCTCACATAGCAGTTTTCTTTCAAGACCCGTTTTAGTTATGTACAGAATGTAATTAAAGTTGAATTTCGGAACTTATAAAAGAGGATTGTTTCTGAAAACAGCAAGGATTTAATGAAGAAATAAAGGTGGGGCTTGCAAATTGAATGTGATTTTTATGTAGTCTGTTAACGTTTCAGTGTGATTTTTAAAAAAATATAGTTGGTGTTAATCATATGTCCTTGAACTGACCTTGCATATTTAAACATTGCATCCTGGAAACCTGCAAAGGTTAAACATTAATTGTAGACATGCACAATTCCACAGAACAGTGAATTGTTTCAAACAAACCAATGTGGCATTGTCTTTACCAGTATCCAAATACCTAATAGATGGAAATTTCTTTTTACCAAAGTTGTCCCTTGTCTTTTTAAACAGAATGTCCTGCCCACACTGAAAGGCACACTTACCTCTAGAGATCTAATGATATCATATGAAAGGCACACTTACCTCAAGAGATCTAATGATATATGAAAGGCACACTTACCTCAAGAGATCTAATGATATCATATGAAAGGCACACTTACCTCTAGAGATCTAATGATATCATATGAAAGGCACACTTACCTCTAGTGATCTAATGATATCATATCTAAGATAGATTGTAGATGATAAATACATAACAATTACAAACTTAGTGTCATGAATCGCAAGATTTCACAAGATTTAAAGTGCCACGGCCTGGGGACCAATACTGGTTAGTATAATACATCAATCTGTTAATACTATTACCACTAAAAAATAAAAACAATACATGAAAATTATATTTCCATGTGCATAATGCGCATCCCAATTTAAAACCCAGTATGAGGTAAAAAAAAAAACTAGTGGTGGTTTAGTTTGATTTTGTGGGGCTTAATGTTCATTTTTAAGCACATGACAAGTGATATATGGCAGCCATTCTTTTGGAGTGGAAGATCTCTGACGCCCTGGGAAGAAAAACCTGAATTCAGTCATAAATTTCAGCACATTTTTCCACCCAAGCTGCTAGTTGAAGTCTTTGAACTTGCCACCCAGCTATTGCAACATGTTCTTTTGATGTACTCTTATAAATACAGCAGACACATAGAAATATGGGGGCTATTTTAACCATGAATTCTGTCATTGTAAATAACAGCACAGCTACAATGATAAAATAATCAACATAATCTCACTCACTAGGTTGTTGAAGCAGGGCTGGCAAATCTCTGAATTTGCCGCCCAGCTATTTGCATGCGTACGGAGGACTCCTACACTGGTGATTTTCTGCATCCCAGACCAAATATTTGCGTCCAAATACGTGTAATTAAGCATTTTCTAGACCTCTATAAATATATAATATACATATACACTGTACCAAAATACTGAATTTTTTGGGCATAAATGTTAACATTATATATATATACCAAAATATTGTATTTTTAAGGTATATATGTATTAACTATATATTCCAAAATACTGTATTTTTAGGATATAGATGTATTAACTATATATTCCAAAATACTGTATTTTTAGGATATAGATGTATTAACTATATATTCCAAAATACTGCATTTTTAGGGTATAAATGTATTAATTATATATTCCAAAATACTGTATTTTTTAGGTTATAGATGTATTACCTATATATTCCAAAATACTGTATTTTTAAGGTATAGATGTATTAACGATATATTCCAAAATACTGTATTTTTTGGGTATAAATATATTAACTATATATTCCAAAATACTGTATATATTTCAAAATACTGTATTTTTAGGGTACAAATGTATTAACTATATATTCCAAAATACTGTATTTTTAGGGTATTAATTATATATTCCAAAATACTGTATTTTTAGGGTATAGATAGTGATGGGAATCGGTCATAATTGATAATCGGTTCCCCTTTACCAACTGATCATCGATTATAATTGGTTACTAAGAGCAAATTTTTATTTTTATTAAACAGTTATATTTTTGATCAAGACTTCAAACTGTTTATAAATGTATAGGAGTAATCTCTTGTAATGACATGTATACTTATTACTTTCACCTGACAATAATATTACATTGTGTTCAACAACTTTGTTAAATGAACGCAACTTGTTTGTTTTGTTTTTTATGGTTTAACGCCAGTTTTCAGCACAATATAGGCTATACATGGCGGCCAGTATTATTGGTGGAGGAAGAACCCGGACAAACCCCGGAAAGAACCACCGACCCACGAGAAGCTACTGGCAAGCTTTCTCACATAACTACATTTGCCGAATCTTAGACTCGAACACATGCAGACAGAGGTGAGATGGCAGTGGTCCGTAACGGACAGGAACGCAACTTGTTATGGGTGATCAGTCATATATAACTGAAATACTGCTACAATCCCCCGAAATTCTTTTGTTCATATGTGATGTGTCTATAATTTAAAGTATAGAAGGACTTGACTTTCTTGTTTGTCTTTGTTTATAAATACTACAAAAGATGTTGCAATTTAACTGAAACAAATCAACAAAATGTGTTTAAATTTATTAACTCAACAATTTAACAACTTGACCATGTAATAATGACTATTTGTTCCTAATCATGAATCCTAAGGTTTTTTATTTGTAGTTGTGAAGGGATTAACAAATTTCAGGTCAACTTTAGTGGCTGGGAGTTTTACTAACCTTTGTGCTTTGCATACACCTAAAAAGTAATCTCCCTTTACACACAATCGATTATGGAGTTTCACAATCGATTATCTTCTTGGTTTGTTCAACCAACTGATGATTGAATATAATCGATAATCGGAACAACACTAGGTATTGATGTATTAACTATATATTATACCAAGATACTGTATTTTAGGGTATAAATGTATTAATTATATGTAGCAAGATACTGTATTTTAGGTTATAGATGTATTAACTAGGGCATAACCGATTAGCATTTTTCTACCGATTTCCGATTCCGGATTTTGGGCCTGAAATTTTTCCGATTCCGGATAGGAGTCGATTAATCGGAAATGCTAAATCCGTATTTTTTTTTCTAAAAAATTTCATCTTCCGTTTCCGGGTTTCTGGTATCTGGTTTTGCCGTGTCCAGCATGTTACTTAGTACTTTACCATATCCGGCTTCATTTCCGGTTTTCACCCGTCGGTTCAAATAGATTGTCTCACAGCGTGAATGTGTTGACCATATTGGACTTTTCTGACTTCTTATTTAACTTTATTAACGCACTATCGAATGACACGCAGTGTTAGACACGGTGCTATAGAAATTCAACTTTATTTTTTTTATTATCCGAATCGGTCGTTCCTGCCTTGTCCGACTCCGATTAATCGGAAGTTCATACTATCCGGTGGAATCCGATTTCCGGATCAAAAGTCGGTTATGCCCTAGTATTAACTATATACATATACAATTCTACACTTGCAATGCTTGTCCATGATGACAACAAAGGCACTCACCTCTCTTGCTTCTTAATGATGGGGTAATTCGAATGTTTTCATCGCTGGCAATAGCATCTGCAGAAAAAACATGAAAATATCTTAGCAGGAAAAAAAATGCTTTTTGCTTAGAACTACATTTCAGGCTGAATTTCATTCTGACTGAAAGTACTTTAATCAAATAAATATTTTTTTTAAAAACACAGAATACACATAGAAAACTAATAACTACTGATGGGCATACACTATCACTATGCTTAAAATCAAATTTCTTGGACCACAGAAACAATGCATTAGTGATCTGACTCTACAACATATGTAAATGTAAGTAGAATAATGATGCCTCATTACCTGTATGTTAAGTAAGTAAAACCTGACTGATACCTCATTAACTGTATGTTAAGTAAAGTAAAACCTGACTGATACCTCATTACCTGTGTGTTAAGTAAAGTAAAACCTGACTGATACCTCATTACCTGTATGTTAAGTAAGTAAAACCTGACTGATACCTCATTACCTGTGTGTTAAGTAAAGTAAAACCTGACTGATACCTCATTAACTGTATGTTAAGTAAAGTAAAACCTGACTGATACCTCATTACCTGTGTGTTAAGTAAAGTAAAACCTGACTGATACCTCATTACCTGTATGTTAAGTAAAACCTGACTGATACCTCATTACCTGTGTGTTAAGTAAAGTAAAACCTGACTGATACCTCATTACCTGTGTGTTAAGTAAAGTAAAACCTGACTGATACCTCATTACCTGTGTGTTAAGTAAAGTAAAACCTGACTGATACCTCATTACCTGTATGTTAAGTAAGTAAAACCTGACTGATACCTCATTACCTGTATGTTAAGTAAGTAAAACCTGACTGATACCTCATTAACTGTATGTTAACTTTAGTAAAACCTGACTGATACCTCATTACCTGTATGTTAACTTTAGTAAAACCTGACTGATACCTCAATAACTGTGTGTTAAGTAAAGAAAAACCTGACTGATACCTCATTAACTGTGTGTTAAGTAAGTAAAACCTGACTGATACCTCATTAACTGTATGTTAAGTAAAGTAAAACCTGACTGATACCTCATTAACTGTATGTTAACTTTAGTAAAACCTGACTGATACCTCATTAACTGTATGTTAACTTTAGTAAAACCTGACTGATACCTCATTACCTGTATGTTAACTTTAGTAAAACCTGACTGATACCTCATTACCTGTATGTTAACTTTAGTAAAACCTGACTGATACCTCATTAACTGTATGTTAACTTTAGTAAAACCTGTATGTTAACTTTAGTAAAACCTGACTGATACCTCATAAACTGTATGTTAACTTTAGTAAAACCTGACTGATACCTCATTAACTGTATGTTAACTTTAGTAAAACCTGACTGATACCTCATTAACTGTATGTTAAGTAAAGTAAAACCTGACTGATACCTCATTAACTGTATGTTAAGTAAAGTAAAACCTGACTGATACCTCATTAACTGTATGTTAACTTTAGTAAAACCTGACTGATATCTCATTAACTGTATGTTAACTTTAGTAAAACCTGACTGATACCTCATTAACTGTATGTTAACTTTATTAAAACCTGACTGATACCTCATTAACTGTATGTTAAGTAAAGTAAAACTGACTGATACCTCATTAATTGAAGTAAAACCCAACTGATAACTCACTGTGTTTAACTGAAGTAAAACTAAGTAGAACATGACCAATACCTCCTTTGTTTTCAAGGAGACTTTCACAATTCAAGACTTATTCAGTCGTTCGATGATGGGAAAGTTTTCTGACCATTTTCCTTCTGTAACTGCACCTTACTTCAAATACATAATGTATTACAGCATATGTATTTAATGATCTCAACATGAAAGATTTTACATAAAATATGTACTTTTTGATCAAATACATCTGCAAATCAAATACTCCCAGATTATGAATGTCCTTCAAAAGGGTTGTATATTCTGCATATCCTGAGCTGTTGTTGCCCATCATTTTTGCTGAACTAAAACATTATGTAATGTGTTAATTCTTGTCACTGAATATCATGACCTCTGAGGATATGTAGCAACACTGCAACAACTATGAAGAAAACAATGAAGTTAGTACTAAGTCTATGGCATTGAAGAGTTGGCCACTTTAGCGGGGCTAGATATTAGAATTATTTTACACTAACCAACAGTATCACTATTTTTACTACAGTAGAACCTGTCTTGAAAGGCCACCCTTTCTGCCATAAAATTATGGTCTCTCATGACAGGTGGTCTCTCATAACAGGTCACATTGCTATATAATCATTAAATTCATGCCTTGAAAATATGGTCTCTCAAGACAGGTGGTCTCACATAGCAGTGGTCTTTCAAGACTGGTTTCACTGTACCATATTAAACGATGAAACCCTATTTTCCAAGATGTAACAGTGTTTGTTAAAAGGTGAGAAAAATAAATCAAAAAGTAGACCCACATACCATTAACCTCTACTTTTAAAACATTAATATATCCAAAGCTTGAGTTTAGGCAATATTTTCTGTGAATGTAAGCAAGACCATGTACATGTATTACAAGGCCGCAAAAAGTGCCGGTTTCTGTTAGACCAACTGTCTGCTTTTTGCTGCCAACCCTAGCACCACCACCATTAAAATAGAATTTTAAAACAATTCCTGAAATTGATTTGTATATGTAACAGATCTGGTTTTGCCCAGTAATTAAGGCAATTAGTAAGTACATCATACATAATACATACTTATCATATTAATACATGTGTATCTATCTATCTATCTATCTATATATATATATATATATATATATATATATATATATATATATATATATATATATATATACACACACACTTGTATATGTTTTTAAAAAATCAACCAACCTACCTACCATTATTTTAAAACCAATGCAATATAAACATTCTTTGGGGAGGGTCCTAACTGATATGAATTGGTTAATGTCATTTATTGTTGTATTGTAAAAAATGTAGGCAGAAACACTTTAGTATTTTAATTTATTGTAGATCCACTTTTTAAAAGAGACAGCATTGTTCAAGATGTTTCAAGTCAAAGTTTAATAAATAATAATTCAGCTGTCCCTCACTCATACTTACACTACCGTAACGCAACACTGGATAAACATAATAAGCACATCATATGAACAACATCCAAAGCATAAAGACAAACTATGAAAAGCAAGGCATGACTCAAATGCTACATAAACTCCACTGATCCATTGAGTAGGGAGGACATTGATGGTGCAATTTGTCAATGAGGGACCTCAGGACCTGTTGGAAAATATCGCTATATATATTTATGTTTATGAAAACTTAACAGGTAGATGTTTGAATTTCTTCTAGTATACTGAAATATTTTTGCCTCCAGAGACCAACTACAAAAACCTTAGCTCCTACTGTAGTCCAAACATATTGTGTTACCTGGGGTCAATATTGTGTTACATGGGGTCAATATTGTGTTACCTGGGGTCAAGCTAGGCTTGAATTTTAGGCATAAGTGACAAGAAAGCAAGAAATACAATGTTTGCATGTGTTGCTTTTGCTTTCTGTTTTGAATTATGCCCTCTGTTTCCCAGTATGCTTATTTGCATTTAACATTATTTTTATGGAGTAATTTATTTTCAAGTTGCACATTATAAAAACATCTTGTACAGTAAAAAATGAATATATTCATATGCAGTGTATTTAGTCTATATGATTTAAACAGAACAGAAGCTATGCATTGTACAGTAAAAAATGAATATATTCATATGCAGTGTATTTAGTCCATATGATTTAAACAGAACAGAAGCTATGCATTGTAATGAATTTTAACTTGGTAACTAGATTTCTATATCAGAATTGCAAGTTAGTATAAATGCTTTATCAACTATACTTAATCAAGATTCAGTTTTACTTTCTGAAAGTTCACAATAAAAATGGCACTTGAAAAGATTTCTAAAGTTGTCTGAAACTATGCCTTTACCTTGTATATTAAGCATGTGCACACATCTTTCAGATCAAACTTTTCTTTTATTTGTTACCTAAAAAAACATTAGTATAACGGTTCATTGACAACACAGAAGAAATTAAGTCTGTATACAAATGAACTAAACTCTTCTTTCCAACTGAATGACACAAACGTGTAAGTACATCTATTTTTAGAAGAAGGGGTTTTCTTAATGTAGGTACATGTAGATATCCATTGTATAGCTTTGTTACAACAGTCAACTTATGTGATTGCAAATATAGGTTTTATTTGTCACTGTACCTGAAGTAACGTTAGGCATTGGCTGAATATTATTTGTTTCTGTTTATTTTTCTTTGTATTTTCACAAAATCAGTGAAGTTAGAAAACTCTGACCTAACAGCTCTATACAAATGCACAACCAAATTGTCCCATATTTTTCTAACCAGCATAATTGCATTTTAAAACTAAATCTTCAATAACATAATATTTAGTCTCTACTTTCTTTGAATTGTATATTTTCTTGAAAATATCTGCCCAATGGTTTAAGAAAAGAGACAACCGTATAAAGTGATACTTCCCAGACAGAGCAATGTCTTGTCATTATTTCCCCATGACATGTTCACCTCTTGGTTCTAAATTGATTTTATGAATAAAATAATGTATATGCTGCAATTAAATTTTCATTTTACTGATTTTATTCTTAAAACACAAGTAATATTTATACACTATTGTTTCAGTGTTGAAACACATAGTTAAGGGAACCAGTGATAGAAAACTTAAATGAACAGAAAAGATTCTGCAAGAGCATAATCCCTACAGAGGCACATTTCTCTATCCCACCAGTATTAAAAATCATTGTTAAATAATGTTACCCTGAACTTATACCAAGAAAGCTACATGAATTTATCAAACTCGTCCATGATTCATTAAATCTGCTTCTTCTGCTATTTTAGATAGCGTAACATTCGTAATCAATTCAGGAACTGCAACCACATTTGTCTCCAGAAAAAGAATATGAAAAACTGCTAAAGTAATGCCTAGTCATAAATTTGGTTCAAAAGATGATGCTGATAACCAATGACTAGTCTCAATACATGTATTATCAAACATGCCAAAATTGATTGAAAAACATGTTCATGACTCATTCATGTCATATTTATCCAAACACTTGCTTTTATACCTATACCAATCAGTATTTAGACAGAACATTCATGTGAGACTGCCTTGATCTAGCTAACTGATAAATGGCTTCAAGCACATGATCAAGGTAGGATAATAGCATCTGCATTTGTAAATTTCAGGGGAAAAAAAATGAAAATTTACCAATGTGATGAAAGCACACTCAGACTGTTTACTTCATACTGAAGTGAGAGAACACAACACGTTTATATAAATAATGTTCTGTCTGAACCTGGAACAATCAAATATGGAGTACCACAAGGTTCAATTCTAGGTCCATTACTATTTATTAATGACCTACCATTTTTACTGGGGGCTCAATTTCATCTACATATCTTTATGCAGATGACCCAGCTTTGTTTTCTTTTTGATCCCCAAACACACATACATACATCCAAAACACAAAGCACGAACTGGACATTTCTTTACAGGATCCCCTAAACAAACTGGACAACTGGTGCTCATGCAGTTGCATGGTGGTTAATATGGGTAAAACTAAAATATTACTTATCTCAACACGGCAAAAAGCACATATCTAATTAGTGATGAACTATGACATGGAAGGATAACGATTTGCAAATGGTCTGTCATGAGAGACTACTTGGTGCTTTGGTAGATGATAACCTACATGTATGATGGTCTGAACATATCAGTACAAATGTTGATTCAAGTTTATGGCTTTCTCAGTAGGATAAAGCATTTTCACCCAGTAAGGCACAGAAAACTAATTAATAACAGTTACATACAACCCTATTTATATTACTGCAATACAGCATCGGCATATTCAAATGATAAAAACACCGCAAAGCTAGTGCATCTTTGAAGCAAAGCATTTGGGCTACTATAGATACAAATAGAAAACAAGAGAAATGTTAAGTGGTAAAATACTATTCAAAACCAAATCTGGTTGCATAAACTTATAAAGTCAAATGAATGTACAGGATATCCAATAATAGTGATCCTAAATATTTACAATCACTATTCCAGTATTGGCCACCTGATAATCTGTCATCCATGTTTATCAAAAAATATATAATTCACAATCCAAATTGGAAATTATTCAAAAAAGTTTCCAATACTTTCCAACCGCACTCTGAAATAGTATTCCAGTTGAAATTAGAAGCGCATGCTTTATTTCTTCCAAACCCAATATATCCAGTGGCTTCAGAGATGCAGTTCAATCTGAATAAAAACAACTTTTATTTGTGTTAACAATAGCCTCTGGGTATCATTAAATATGCTACTGATCTATTTTGTCAATAATCTGAGTATTAGTATATAAAATGTTTTTGTTTGTATAAGTGCCCCCAAGGTAGATTAGTTCTTCATCTGTTTGTGTTACCCTCTTTTAACACAGTCATTATTATTATTATCATCATTATCAAAGGATAACTTGTGGAGATTGGGCAGTGATAGGCCTAGTTGCAAACTTACACAGGAAAGGGTTAATGGTCAGTCAGCTATCAAAACTCATGCCTGTGAATGTGCAAGAGTCTGTCACCAACAATCTAATTTGAAGACAACATTTTGCCTTGTGCTCGAACTAACCTGGCAAGGGATTATCTACAATCAATCAAAGTGCCTGTAAACAAGGCAAAGTCATTTTCACTTTCCAAACATTTTTTTAGGTGCCTTCAAATTATGTTATTTTACTCATTGTTGCTGTTTAATGGAAAGTATAAAATGAAAGAGTTGTATGAAAGATTTGGGTTGTGACTGACACGTACCATTAGTTTTAATGACTATATACAAACCGTGTAGATGTGGTTTTTTTTTAAAAAAAACACCTGCTAAAATCTTTGTCAATAAACCAGTAATAAATGTACAAAACTTAAATCTACAGAAAAAAAATGTTGATTACATTTGTGAATAAAATGTTTTCACTGAACATTCTATTCTAATTTGACATTCTTATGATGTTATAACTGTCTTCAGTGGTCATTTAAACAACAATAGCATAACACAGGAACCAGGTAACAAATGCATGATAAACAAAATTTAATGACAATCACTAAATATCGATAAGAAAAGCATAACAAATATGTCGGTTTGATCTCACTGATAATCTGTAATTTAGGATTCCTAACCTTTCCTTTCGTAAGCTGTGAATTCATATAAATTGCACATTGACATTTTAATGAATTATACACAATTGCTTTAATAATGTCCACATGCACCCCTCCCCCCTCAAATGATTGTGGGACAGCCCAGAAAGGCTTCAAAAGTCCCAGCAAATAGAAAAATATAATCTTTCTGTCAACGCTTAATCATAATGTTTAAAAAAAAAACACATTAAAAGTTACAAAAGACTAAAAATGATTAATATTATTATGAATTTTGGACATTGCACATCTGAATGCTTGCTGTAACATAACATACATCTCACAACCGGAAATGTGTGTCAGTTTCTCTCTATTGAGCACCTGGTTGAGGTAGCACCCACCTTCATACATTTTATCAATAAAGTACAACTAAATCTGTGACAACATGAAATCACTTTATCAGGATCATAAATATACATATATTTAATATAGTACATGAAGGTGATTTATTGTACGATACTTTACTGAAAAAATGTCAAGACTTCTTTGGTAGCAACTATATGAATTTAAATATCATTTCACAGGAAATATTGAGAAAAATAAATATTTTATGTAAAGTAAGTCATGAAAACAATATTTTTTGATGAATTTGTCTAAACAAATTCTCATACAGGTAGGCTTTTAAAAGGAATAAATACCTGTATTGTCTTGTTACATTGTCCTTATAGGTATCTTTTGAAAAGTATGGAGGAAGATGTTAACAATCCCTTTTTCACTTTCACATAAATAAAAACAATTTTTACACATAGTTTAGCTTTTGGATTGGACATACATTCATAATTATAAATTCAGAGTAACTAAAGCTGCAAATTCCGGATTGGCAAAGACACATTTCTCCAAAGTTTCCTTTCATATGCCTCAAGAACAGTCCAGTTATATTCTTTAGTGACTGCTTCATTAATTCATCCAAAAACAACAAAAAAAAGCTTCCATTACTGGATTTGTTTAAAAAGTACCAAAAATTATATGCTTTCTAGAGAATTCTATTCCTGCAAGCAATCAAATAAATTGTTTGTACTTGCTATGAGCAAAAACCATGAAAATGAGTATATTTCATTTACTAATTTGTTTCTTCTGATGCTTTGACTTTCTAAAAAATACCATATTTATTATTAACTTTGTATACTATTAATTCCGGAATAAAATCTCTGTCGTTATTCATACAAATTAAATATTTTATAACACAACGTTTCAGGTTTTAAGCAATAGGTTTTTATGTGCAAACGAGATGGTCAGTGAAAATTATAAGAGCAACAGCACTTAACAGTCTTCAATGCATTTTGTAAACAACGCCATATGTTTTTGCCGGTGTGTTACACGTGTACCAAACATTGACCAACCGAGATGGTGAAGCGCCGTCAACTCACTTACCTCCAGTATATTCCCAGAATGGAATCGACCGATCTGCCTGTATCAGATGTGGCCCTTTAAAACTGTATTTGTATTCAAATTTTATCTTTGGCAAGGATGCATTTACAAACAGAAGAGCTGAAATACAACAGAGCAGGGTCTGCAGGAACATTGTGCTCGTTCTTAGTTAGGAGAACGGAAGACTAATGGGACATCTACATCGATAAGGGCGATAACTGTAAACATTTACGCCTGAGTGCGCTACTAGTAAATATTCTAAAATGTGTTCGGTTTTGAGAAATATTTATCTCTAAGATTTATTTACTGTTTTATTCCAAACTGCCCAACAGAGGGAAACGAAAATCAATTCGCAATATAAAAGCATTATTATTATTATTATTATTATTATTATTATTATTATTATTATTATTATTATTATTAGTGTTGTTGTTGTTGTTGCTGTTGTTGTTTGCAGAATCGAATAATTTGCGACGCAGTATATTCAAAAATGGTAATTTTAATTTTTAGTTCTTTTTGAACATTTGCGTTTTACTTGATAACTTTTAGTTGTAGCTTTTTTCTTTATCTCTTTAGGAAGTGCTTCACAGATACACTATAGAATTATTTTCCACCTTTCAGTCTTCAAAACTTCGCAAAAGTCTGCGATTTAAGTAATTTTCTTTCAGATAATGTCGTCCATGCACCTTGACTGATCTGAAATGCAACATTTTTTCATTTAAGAAAGTCTTTGTTATGGATGAAAAAGGTGTTAAAAATTGCATGCTGTTTGCAAACGTAACACTGATCCCAACGTATGTAACTAGTTTGCAAACGTAACATTGAGCCCCAATGTATGTAACTAGTTCATTTTCATGTTAATGTTGCTTAAATTAAGATCTTATGTATGTTTAGTAAGCGACACTGAGTTTTTACATTCTATACGTTAATCATTTTACCATATGTAAATATTTAAGAATATGTTGTTGTTTTTTTTTTTGGTTTTTTTTTCGGGGGGGGGGGGTAATGTGTGACGTAAGGAGCTACTGTTTGTTGTCTTCCTCATTCGAGCCGGTGAATGAGTTAGTTTGGATAAGTATTCCCACTACCAATTTCACAGATTATTCGACTCATAATAATAATTAATGTCATCATCATAATAATTAATTTATGATTTATGTCATCATAATAATTAAGTTGTCATCATAATAATTAATTAATGTCATCATAATAATTAATTAATGTCATCATAATAATTAATTTATGTCATCATCATAATAATTAATTTATGATTTATGTCGTCATAATAATTAAGTTGTCATCATAATAATTAATTTATGTCATCATCATAATAATTAATTTATGATTTATGTCGTCATAATAATTAAGTTGTCATCATAATAATTAATTTATGTCATCATCATAATAATTAATTTATGATTTATGTCGTCATAATAATTAAGTTGTCATCATAATAATTAATTTATGTCATCATCATAATAATTAATTTATGTCCATATACCTCTAGAATTTATTTTATTAGAAAAGACTATCACAATCTAAGCCAGAAATGAAATAAGTGTATATTACGGTCAATTCAACAAAAGAAAGTCATACATTTGGTGATTTGCATGAAGGGCAATAACTGAGATTTTTTTTTTCTTCAGTCGACTTATCGTCTAAAACTGTGATATAGTTATTTTTTTATGGAAACTTTGTTGTGTTGCACTTAAACAATCTGCCACAAATTAAAACTCTTAATTTCTCAGCCAGTAATACGTGAAAATAACCATGGTAAAACATCAAATTTTAAAAAAAAAATTGTTGAAAATCAAAAGGTTTGTCCATAGACCCAGAATAAAGAAAAAAAAGTTCACATCACTTTCATCCCTTTACCCCACTTACAAAACAATAATAATCTCAAGACCCAATATGTAACATAAGCACTTACAAAACAACAATAATCTCAAGACCCAATATGTAACATAAGCACTTACAAAACAATAATAATTTCAATATGTAACATAATAATCTCAATATGTAACATATGCATGTCGGTGAGCTATGTACAAAAAATGGGATACAACTTGTGAGAAATGACTTCCACACATGTCACTTATATAATTTACACAATGATCTGTTTGGTATGAAGTTTATATATTTATTTCAAGTTCAGGGTTTATATATTCTCAACAAATTACACATGATTACGTTGTCTTTTGCGAGTCATGATAGAACAGTTTGCGACTTTTAAGTCACGTAAATATACATACATAGTCTCTCTCTCTCTCTCTCTCTCTCTCTCTCTCTCTCTCTCTCTCTCTCTCTCTCTCTCTCTCTCTGTGTCTTTCTCTCTCTCTCTCTCTCTCTCTCTCTCTCTCTCTCTCTCACACACACACACACACACACACACACACACGCACACGCACACGCACGCAGGGACATACATTATACTGTATGTAGTGATGTATTTAAGACAGGGCTTAGACTAAGATTTTGCTTCAAATAGTATGATATTCATTCAGCTAAGACTGTTGGGATTAGAATCTGCTCTCCACATTTAAACTAAGTCCACACAAGACAACGAGATACATTAACATACTAATTTCGTATACCAATCTGCGCCCTCCGACGGGCGACAGAAAACAAACAAAGAAAACAAAGCAGAAAAAACTACCCGAATACATGTAGAACATTACAAAAGGAGAAACACCTTCTTTATATTGAGTGTTTACCAGTAAAGAAAATATTTTTTTTCCCTTCTTATATCATCCATGCATATATGTTTTGATTAAGGGAAGTATGTTTCATCTTCACGTTTAATCTATAAAATCATTGTTAAATATTAGCATCTTTACAACTACAAACGGAAACGGAAAGAAACTGTTCATCACACAGCCGGTAACGTGTCCAATTATTATAGGTTTTCCTTACTTGCTGCAATGTACAACGAAATAAATAGATTGTTTAATCCCCCTTACTGTTTAAATATTTCGCCCACAGCTACCAAACAATTACACAAAATAAATAATAACAATCGCCTAATCGCTATTATTTATTTCACCCACAACTACGCTTTAAGTACCAGATGTGAAAAGTAGATTTCCAGTGTGTAAATTAGAATTAGAGAGTGCAATATTGTATTTATCTCGTTACCATATACTTCAGTCGTTTTCTTGTTATTTTCGGAGTTGAGGAACAAATAATTGTTTTTGTTCTGTTTTGTTGTTGCTTTTTTTTTTTTGTCGTCTATTTGGTCATGTATTTCAGTCGTAAGTCTACATGAAAAACGAACATTCGCATTGCAAGAGCCAGCGCAACTTTCGACAGATTGTATGCCGACGTCTGGAATAGAAGAGGCATCAGCAACCAGACCAAAATAAAGGTCTACAGGGCAGTTGTGCTCCCCAAACTACTATAGCATGCGAAAGGTAGACGGTGTACCAACGCCACGCCTGGAAGCTGAACCACTTTCACACCACAAGTTTCAGGAAAATCCTCAACATCAAGTGGCAAGGCAAGGTTCCTGACACTGAGGTACTCGCCCAAGCAGGTCTCCCCAGCACCCACACCATCCTGATGCAGTTCCAGCTACGCTGGGCGGGACATGTACGCATACCAGACCACCGGCTGCCAACGAGACTCTTCTGTGGCGAGCTACAGCAAGTACAGCGATCCCAAATAGATTAGAAGAAACGCTGCAAAGACAATGTGAAAGCTGCATTGAAAGCGTGCAACATAACCCCTTATTCCTAGGAGCAAACAGCGAACATTCCGTGCAAGGACTGGCCTCATCAGCCCCATCCCCCCTCTGCGTACGCACAGAGTAAAACCAGCGCCTCCAAACCATCGGATGACTATAGAGTGGTACTCGTCGAATCGCCAGACGAACAACAACTTAGTCGTATGTTCACACGAAAAACCAACTAGACATTGCAATTAATGCCATATGGTACCAAATTATAAATATATATATATATATATATATATATATATATATATATATATATATATATATATATATATATATATATATATATATATATATATATATATATATACATATACATACACACACACACACATATATATATATATATATATATATATATATACACAAAAACACACATATATACACACACATATATACATATATATATATATATATATATATATATATATATATATATATATATATATATATATATATATATATATATATATATATATGCTGGAGAAAGCATGATAATACTAGGCAGAAATAGTATTTAATATAAATCATACTCTCATACAGGTTAAATAATTTATAATTTGTACTATAATGGAGAATCGAACCGAGGTCCAAGGGTAAACGACACTCATCGCATTGACTGCACGCACCAGTCCATATACCACCACGACAAAGCACATGTCAAGCAAGTGATACTACAAGGTCGTTGGTTGGTATATGCACTCGTGTCTGGCAGACACTCTCTCGTGTCGACCTGGTCATTAATTCTCATCTGCCAACACAGTAATTCCGTGTTTCTATGAAAGAAATCAAGGTATTTATAGAGACTTACAAATATACACTAAACAGAACGAATGGATAGCTTCAGCAACACCAATGACCACTAAGACAGCTGTTGTATGGTTTGGTAAAGTAAAATTTTGATGAACTTTTGGAAAATAAAAGAAATAAAATGCTTTTGTTGTCGCTGATGAAATGTTGCTACTCATATGACCAATGTATGTATGTATGTATGTATGTATGTATGTATGTATGTATGTATGTATGTATGTATGTATGTATGTGTGTATGTGTGTATGTGTGTGTGTGTGTGTGCGTGCGTGCGTGCGTGCGCGTGCGTGCGTGCGTGCGTGCGTGTGTGTGTGTTTGTGTGTGTGTGTGTGGTTTCCTTAAGCAGTTGATGTCGTGACCAAAATGGTGACATAATCCATAACGATGCGACCTTTGTGCGTTTAATGTCGTTGTATTCATGATAAAACATATACTTACTCTTCCCACAAACATGTTGAAGCATACAAAATATCGGTTTCTGAAGAAAGATATCTCGAGATGTTCAGTACTTAAACATAAAAAAGTGATACCCGATACTTAGACATATATAGATACTCTATACTTAAACATATATAGATACTCTATACTTAAACATCTAGTGACACCCGATACTTAAACATCTAGTGATACACAATACTGAAAGAGCTAAAAATACTCATTACTTAAACATATAGAGATACTCAATACTTAAACGTCTAGGGATACCCGATACTTAAACGTAAAGAGATACCCAAAACCGAAACACCTAAGGATACTCGTTATTAGAACATATATAGATACCCAATACTTACCTCTCTCTCTCTCTCTCTCTCTCTCTCTCTCTCTCTCTCTCTCTCTCTCTCTCTCTCTCTCTCTCTCTCTCTCTCTCTCTATATATATATATATATATATATATATATAACATATCTCCAATACTTAAACGCTAGGGATACCCAATACTTAAATGTCTAGAGATACTGAATACTTAAACGTCTAGGGATACCCGATACTTAAACGTAAAGAGATACCCAAAACCGAAACACCTAAGGATACTCGTTATTAGAACATATATAGATACCCAATACTTACCCCCCCCCCTCTCTCTCTCTCTCTCTCAATATATATATATATATATATATATATATATATATATATATATATATATATATATATATATATATATATATATATAACATATCTCCAATACTTAAACGCTAGGGATACCCAATACTTAAATGTCTAGGGATACCCAATACTTAAATGTCTAGGGATACCCAATACTTAAATGTCTAGGGATACCCAATACTTAAATGTCTAAAGATGCTCAATACTTAAACATCCCACATATATTAGCTTTCACGAAGCCTGAAGGTTGCGTTGTACTTATTCACCGTTTGGTTAGAAAATAAAATAAACCCACCAAATACTACTACTACTACTACTACTACTACTACTACTACTACTACTACTACTACTACTACTAATAATAATAATAATAATAATAATAAGTGGCATGGGTAGGGGGTGGGTGGATTTTGCTTAGGTAATAGTAATTACCGATAATAGGAGGAGACAATAATTAAAAATGTTACTACCAGCTGCCTCACTAGGTGCTCAGCATTAAGAGGTTAGTGTTAGGACTAGTCGGCCTGGTATCAGGATAATGTGACTGGGTGGTACATTATGCTATATATGTCTGCAGCATGATGCCCCAGTGATAGACATCACTAGAAACTGGCACAATGCAGACATCGCGGCAATATGACTGAATTTTTTTAAAAGCTACGTTAAAAATCCAAATCTCGGGAAGATTTACATTTAATAGCTATAATGAAACATTGGAAATTTTGGCATGGAGCAATTAGATCTTTGTTTGTTTATTTGTTTGATTAGGATTTTAAACGCAGCTTTAAAAAAAATTCAGTCATATATCTACATTGTCTGCAGTGAGGCAGTTTATAATGATGTCTAGCACTGGGGCATCATGCCGCAGACATGTAGAATGATGTCCCACCTAGTCACATTATCCTGACCAGTCCTAACACTAACCTCTTAATGCTGAGTACATTTTTTGTAAGTCTTTGGTATGACTCGGTCGGGGATTGAACCCAAGACCTCCCGCTTTCGCGGCGGACGCTCTAACCACTAGGCCAACCGTAGCGGTTACAATTAGATCTAATTACGAAAAGCATCAATGGACACAACATACGACATGATTTTCACATAGACCGGAAAAAATGTTCACAAAAATTTGGAGACAATAAAGGAATAAGACACGCTCTCTGACTGTCTTTCTCTCTCTCTCTCTCTCTCTCTCTCTCTCTCTCTCTCTCTCTCTCTCTCTCTCTCTCTCTCTCACACACACACACACACACACACATACACACACTTTATCTCCGCTTTTCTCCCTCGTAATAAACAGAGGTTCAAGAATACACGATTTCTTCTCGATGTGCAACACATTTGTGCTAGCTATAGTTTCAAGGTTAAGGTTTGGCCTATAGTTTCTCCTAGCTCGGGTTTTGTGTGTTTACCATAATTTTTATAATGAGAAATAGGCCCGTCTTCGTTAAAGTAGTTTTTGGGACGCAATTGTCAGCGAATAAAAAAGTCGACTTGAATATAAAATATCCCCGATTCTGTTCATTATAGTTTGCTTTTGAAGTTTAAACATCGAGAGTGTCAGAGATATTCACACCTTGAGGTGAGAATGTTTGTGTGACTATACAAGGATACATTTTGTTCTGCCAATCCTTTAACTGATCATGTTTCACTATTCTCTAATGAGTTTTAAAAAGTTTACATATTCATGTCGATGGAGCTGATAAAGGGTTGCTTCAAAAGGTGAGTACTTTCAACCTTGACTGCGGTCGTACTTGAAAACCTTCAATGCCACGTTTACCTATGATAGACAAAACGTTTGGGTATTATAAGGGAGGTAAGCCTTATCTAGCAATTAACAAGATCCATACTGTGTTGTCCCTCCTATAAACTATCAAGCCAAAATCATATTTGCCTGGAACCCTGGCATCTCATTATGTTCTGCACACGAGACCGTGTTCACTCAGTCGAATACTAGAATAATATGGGTTGTTTTTTTTTGTTTTTTTGCATTTGTTTCTTAGTACTCACTTTTCACTGCGCCCTAATGTAATAAATCATGTTAATGTAAAACATATTCAAAGACAAACTTCTTGTCATTGGTTATAACGCATTTTAAAACAAAAACTTTAATTCTTCAAGAGGCCGGATTGTAAAAAAAAATCACAGTGCAATGGGTTACAGATCTAACTTCCGGATCAGCAATAATGCCTCATTTCTCACTATGCGCTATGGAGAAATACGCACAGACAAACACACCATAATGTTAAG
The DNA here is from genome assembly GCA_030141615.1 of Unio pictorum. Classification (NCBI taxonomy): domain Eukaryota; kingdom Metazoa; phylum Mollusca; class Bivalvia; order Unionida; family Unionidae; genus Unio; species Unio pictorum. The sequence goes on along the minus strand of JARLTB010000207.1, from coordinate 2,573,821 downwards.
ATTATAAAGAATAAAGAGCTACTTTTAAACCAATACCAAGATAGCCTAAATCTAACTCTTGTATCACCACCAAAATCGAACCGGAAGTATTCGTTATGACCCGAATCGAGCTAGCTGAAGCGTTAACTTAGCGCCGATGGCGAAGAGTCCACGACGGAAGGACTGTTATATTGGATAGTTCTCTAATATTTCTGTGAGTCAAAAATATTCCTTATATGTATGATGGCGCATTATTTACAGATAAACAATACATTTTGTTTGCCAGAAATATATCTGCAGACATAAAGCTGTAATCTAGTCTTTAAAATACCGCTATTTCTACGAGTGGATTTGGTGCGTTCGCAATTTCTCAGTCGGTTCGTGATTTGTTCAACTATTTCATTTGAATTCTTTCATATATTACTTAATTTTTATTTTTAAACTTTACATGATATCTAAACGTTTCGCAGGCTCTGGGCATGAAGCATACATTTTGTGTGCAACTTATACCGATTTCCTTCCATATTTTGTTTAAATGCTGACGATATTCCTTAACCGCTAATACAAGTCAAGATATTTGTTTGCTCAAACTCTGCATGATTACCCAATGGAAGTTTAAAACTTTTAAAACTCTCGACACTGGGTACACACAATCTCGGCGTGTCCTAGAGTAAGGAACTTGACTCTAGTGGGTGCGAAATAACCCTAATAGTGTTGCTGTGTCATTTAACCACAACCATCAACCAAAAAAAAAAATTGATGTCTGTAGATGGCATTTGTCAACCTTTATTACTTATGTCCATTTCCAGCGGGATTAATTTATTTACCTGCAGAATGGACCAAATTATATTTCCCTCGACAAAATGGCAGCTTACAATCACGGAAACTGAATTGGCTAATTATTAATTTGATTTTCATTTTAACATCAACTATATTTAATATCAATATTGAATTCGCTGTGGTAGCCAATTCAGTTCTCAAATTTTCATTCGAGATTAATAACAGAAATCAAAATTTCGTCGAAGTCTGCCTAAGCTAATGCAATCTTCCCTTGACCCAACTAAAGGAAACTGAAATTTATTTACTTATTTTGCTGATTAGTTAATTAGTTATCAAGTTAGTTACTTGTTTCTTGATGTTGGGTATACATGCTAATATCATTATGGGGACTGGGGGGGGGGCGATGTAGCCCAGTTGAAAGTGAGTTGGACTCCTAAGCCAAGGGTCGCGAGTTTCACAACGTCCATGACCAACATTGTGTGTGTGTGTGTGTGTGTGTGTGTGTGTGTGTGTAATTTCGATTTTTAACGTAGTTTTTTTAAAAAAAAATCTGTGATATCGATACGATATCTGCAGTGTGCCAGTTTATAGTGATGTCTAGCACTGGGACATCATACTGCAGATGTGTAGCATAATGACCCACCCAGTTACATTATCCTGACACCAGGCTGACAGGTCATAACATTAACCTCTTAATGCTGAGCACATAGCAAGGTACGAATCCGCGACCTCACGCATCTGAGGCGAACGCTCTAACCACTAGGCCACCGGAGCGGTCTTTAGACGAGTATTTCTGTTTTGCTTTAGTGTAGCAATGGAAAAGGCATTTAGCTACCGTTTCATCAGCAATATGGTTTGTTCAAAGTGCCGTTAAAACAGGTAAGAAAACAGAAGAAAAAGAAGAAGAAAACAGCAACAACCAACCAGCTTTCACTACCTTCATCTGTGCTAACTTTCGATCACAAATAACTATTTGTCAGACCTATTTTTATTTTCAACCACAGGAATCTCGGCGATGGATTTGTAGAACTCACCGTACTAATGATATGGAAGAACAATGAGGTGCAGTCTATTAATAGGTGAGGATAGAATATATATGGATTTAGATGGCAATTATTAGTTGATAATGAATGTAAGATTTTAGTAAAAATAATCTTTTGAGAGCTTATCCAAGTTGTAACTGAAAAAAAGGAGACATTGTTTTATTGATGGAATTTCAGTCCTTTGATAGACCTGAGTTTATATATACCCTGTAGCTTCGAGATGCAGGTAGAAATATGGTTTGTAGAAAGCATGTTATTAATTATATAGCTGAAAAGTAACCATTCGAGGCCAAAGGGGCTCGTTACAAAGAAAAATAGGAGTATCAGTCCACGAATCAAGGAATGGGGTGGGTGGGGTCTAACCTGTAACAATTGTTACTAACTCCTAATTTTCTTTGTAACGAGCACCTGTGCTCGAGGTCAATCCATAACGCGAATGTCATCGGAACATCCTCTTCTTTTTCCGTCAAGTCGAGAAAGAAAGCTCGAATAAAATTGTTCACCATTATGAACTATAATATAAACTTCTTTCGTTGACATGGAACAATCGCAGCGGAGAGAGTCATCGTTACTATCAGAACAATCTAAAATATTCTTTAAGTTCTTTTTGCGATATGCTGTTACCAGTTTTTGACGAAAAATGTTGATAAATTCCTTTTGGACTTACTGGCTGTTTTCGTTGCCTGTGAGCTTCAGGTGGTGAGAAATCGCAAAATTGCTTCCATTTCGTCATGTAGACTAGGTCCAACGGGACTTTTAATTTTCCAATCCAGTAGGACCATTTGACCAGAGATTTTTTTTTATTTACAACAGCTTTAATCGGAAGGAGGGAGCAGTCCGCATTTATTTGGTCATAGTAAACATTTTGGCTTTGGAGTACGTAACTGGCATCATATGACAACCACAACATTACAAAATACGTTTTGAACAGAAATGAGAAGATCGCTTTCAGAACCTACACCAATTCTGATGAGATCAATTTTACTAAGAATATTTTTGAGAATTACAAAATATATCTGGATACCACTGATAAACATGTTCCTGAAAAAATAAGATATTTCGAGGATGTGATTAATCAGCTCTTTGAAGAAACCTATCACTTTAGCATCTACAATGACGTATTGGTTATACCTCTATTTTGATACACTAGACACTTTCAAAAAAGCATTAACAAAAATAATACCAAAATGAAACAACATTGTCAATAAAATATTCGAACGTATCTGAGCAAGCTTATTTTTAAAACAGCCAAAGAATCGTCATGTGTATACAGACTGTTATATTACATCGAAAGAAACTATTTTTTACTGCATCTGTGACTAAAATAGAACGGAATAAAACACCCGTCGTTCCTGCAACAGAAAATCTCGCCCGCTGTAGCTTCTTATTCTAGTTTTTTGTATAAAGAACGCACTGTCAATGCAGTACAAACATACAGCTTTGCATCGACACAACAATAAGATACACTTTGAGCAAATGTAATCGGTAATATATATGCCATTCTACATCGTTTAAAACAAAAGTAAAATATAAAATAGTGTTGAGCGTACATTACGGCGACAATATCAAATGTCTTAGATTTCGTATGTACACATTACCATATACTATGTGTTGAGTGTGACTGTTCATGCGTATAGACGTAAAAGCTGACTATTGCACTATTGCTCTGAAAATTTAGTGATGCAATTACCACTAGCTGACTGGTATGTTGGTGCCAAAATACATATTTTTTATTTAAGAAAATATGTCATCGTAATAGGTTGATCATTGGGTAAGGCTTACATGCTCACATTATCTGGGGACAATAAATGTAGTCTACTGAAAACACACACACACATATACCCACACTCACCCACATATATATACACACACAGACACCCACTAAGATACATACATGCATGCATGCATACATACATACGCACGCACTCACACACACACACTCGTATATATATATATATATATATATATATATATATATATATATATATATATATATATATATATATATATATATATATATATATATATATATATATATATATATATATATATAACATGACATTTAAAGTGTTGGTATAAAGCAATTTGATGTACCAATACTAATGGTGTATCATATTGTGATCCGACTATGGCGCAATAATACGCATATATAAACATTCTAGCGATCGTCTGCAGTTGATTCTAGAACAATGATAAATTCCCACACATTAATCATTAGTGACGTATGAAAATAACGATACAAAGTACTAATAATCCCAGTTTTCTAAATTAATTTAATATGGTACAAGTTTTCAAGACAATCCTTTCTGACTTCTGTTCTGTTGTGCTGGATTAAAATCTTGAAATAGAAATTACAATTAGAATATGTTTTGACGTAATGATACATATGCACTTTCCTTGGGATTTATCTACAGTGTTAATAAATGATACAAAGTTGGAAACCATATCAGCATTATACAGTAAATTCTTCTGTTACGTGGTACACGTACTGGGATCACAGGCACTTGATTCTGGTGAGTGTATACATTAATTTACCCAGAATCAAGTGCCTGTGATTGTGATGTATTGAATGTTTTGCTTTTGTCGTTGCTTCTTAAACATACTATATGTTCTAATAATCGATTATTATTAATTAAATATATAAAAAAAAAGATATACAAAGCTCCCTCTCACTCTCGACCAAAGCACGAGAGAGAGAGAGAGAGAGAGAGAGAGAGAGAGAGAATTTACGGTCACTTGTACTGTTACTAAATCGAAATAATGACTTAGATCAACTGTAAATATATATTTTTTAAATCATTACCTCTTGTTGGTCCTCGCCATTTCGCTTAGTTTATATTCCACATTTCCATGAACCTGTAGGTTAATGGCACAGCGTTCATGTGAATGACGTAGCTAACCAAATAACTACTTTTACAATTAAAATCATCTTTCGTGTTAAAATCATAAGTGTGTATTATTTTGATTTAATCACCCTGAAGAAAAATATAAACTATAAAAGAAAACAATCAACTTAACAATATGCAAAGGTGATTGTAAATAGCCACAAAAGGCAAAGAACTACATTTTGTAGCGGACACACTCAGGGATGTGAATTCATTCCATAGGTCAATACACAGCTGCCTATAGTAAATCTAATCGTTCAAAAGGGCAACTATATGTATTTGTATGTGATATACATAAAATATATGTACAGTATGTACGCTGTATCAATGATACACCACTCGTTGTATACATTTTTCATTAAAAGGAAATTCGGGCAGGCCTCGTCTCCTATTAATAAAAAAGTTATATTTAAAACAAAATCGTATATGGCAAGAAGAAAACAAAAATATAAAGATTGTTCATATGTTTTATTTCTACATGAATCTCTCAATATATGATTTTGCCCTTGTCACAAGATCTATGTTCATTTTATTTCGAATCTAGTAAACCACATCATACATTATTCCAAAGAATGATTAACACATTACATTCCCAATACAAACGCAGTATTGATTCCGGGACATTTTTACAAAAGTGCTTTATAAATATCAAACAATTTTAATGCGTACAGAAACGAAGCCATTGTTAGAATTATATGACTAACACAAAGTGTAAACCATTGTAATTTCGAATTTCTTGTTTTAATAAACTCAAACATATATTGTCACGACGTATTCAAATTAAAAATTTAATTATATTTATTTTCACTAGTTGGTTTAATATTAATTTGTAAAAAGTGATTTGTAATAGATTTTACAGTCTTTATTATTATTAAATAAGTTCCAAAAGGAAAAGGTCTGACCAGTGTATTTGTATCTAACTGTAACCGTTTAGATAAGGACTTTACACACACACACACACACACACACACATATATATATATATATATATATATATATATATATATATATATATATATATATATATATATATATATATATATATATGTATGTATGTATGCATGCATGCATGTATGTGTATGTATGTATATGTATATGTATGTATGTGTGTGTGTGTGTGTGTGTGTGTGTGTGTGTCAGGCCATATATTTATATTCAGATTAAAAATTTAATTACATTCATTTTCACTAATTGGTTTAACACCGTTTTATAAAAAGTAAATTGTAATATTATTTACATCATTTATTGTCATGAAATACAATTTCTAAATGGAAAGGGATAAATGGTCAAGACCAGTGCTGATTTACCTAACTGTAACGTTTTACACAAGGACTTGACACACTGAATTATGCCATGATAGGTAAGGAAATTGGTATTGAGACCATATCTAGCTTTAAAAATATCAAAGTCTATCATAGTTCCCTGATCTGTACGCATATCACCAATATAGATTACATTATGTTCAAACAATTTCCTATAGAAAATGGGTACCGTATTTACTCTTATAAAGGAGTTCAACAATAAACTTGTTTTCAAAACATCTTCTCTTGTCTGTAGTATATTTGTCTGTAGTACGTTACCAAGGCAATAAATCGTTTCGCCAAAATGTATATCTTTATCTGTCTGGATTAGGTCATCACATTTTAATTTTCTAATAAGAACAGGTACTTTATGTCGGTTTTTTTTGGTATTCAAATAAATTGACCAAGTTTATATGAGGTAGAAGAACTCTACGAATCCATGTTTTAGTTAAAGCTAATATAAATTTATCAATATCTATCATCATTAAGCAACCTTTAGAAAAAGTTTGATTCATAACCTCTCATTTAATTTGTACACTTTGATTTTCATGGAAAGGTGAAATTTAATTTCCTGATCAAATTATGTGGAGGATTTGGTAATGAGAAAAACAAATAATTAAACTTTAGAATAAATAAGGTTTTTAAAACTGTTATGTTACCAATTGTGTTTAGGATCACTTTTCAAAGTTTGTATACAAGTTTTAATAATTTCTGTTTTATCTTCAAAATTTATTTTTATCTTTTTATCCCAATCAACCAAAAACTGCTTGTCAATCCAAGACACCGGTATATTTTTCACACTCTCCAACACCCCAACAGCTGGCAGACAGTATTCATATGTTTAAGTCATCCATTTCCTCTATAAAAGTATAAATTCCTCATGCTCGAAATACATCGAGTTTTGAGATCAGTAGAGGAAGTGGTGTTAAATACCACAAATATAATAAGAAACACTTTTTTTTTATTCGTGTGGATTTAATCAATCGAGGTTACGGATCTTTTCTCGATTTCTATGTCGTTGAAGGACTATGTACAAAATCCATGAACTAAGTTAATATGGATTGTACAGATATATCTTGGCCGAGTAATCCTAAAAGTTACAATAATGGTACTAATAGCTGACTCGCTAGGCGCTCAGCATTACGAGGTTAGTGTTAGGAATGGTCCTGGAGTCAGTATAATGTGACTGGGTTGGACATGTTGCTATATGTCTGCGGCATGATGCCCCACTATAAACTGCCACACAAGTGCAATGATATCCAAGCAGCAGAGAGGGCGAGCCCACCTCATTTTATAAGGTCATATTTGCTAAACTAAGGCTTGTTACAAAAACAAAACAATAACGCCAAACCAAGGCCTCTAACTATCTAGAGAGTCTCACTAGTTAGTTATTTTTGTTACTAACTGTTGTCTTGGCATTTTCTGAAAATATGCATGCGATGTTTACTCCGATGACCTCTTATCGAGGTCGCGTCCTCTCTGTTGCTATGCAAAGATTTTATCAAGACCGACTCAATATGTTGATCTAGGATCATGTACATTTTTTGTTATAAATCCGTGTATGGAAGTTTGTGCTTTTGAAAACAAATTTTTAAAAAGGTTATAATCCATATCTCCGCTGCACCAGGTTTGATAAATATTGTAAGTGTGTGTATCAACTCCATTCAATACAGCAAAACTATTACAGTTGTCCATGATCATTTTTGGTTTTTGTGTGTACCGCTGAGTAACGTAAATCACATCAGTATATTAATGTCTGCCTCGAGAAAATATCCGAGCAGGATTGGACTGATTATCTAACATCACATCGTCATACACAACTCCATTTATTAATTTTCCATCAAGTTTTTCTACAGATTGTAATATCGATATCAGTAATAAACTCGTTAGCATCATTATCCAACAACTTTGCGTTTTCATTAAAATCTTTAAGTACATCGTAGCATCGCTGATTATCTACAGACGAGCTATCAGATACACTTTATTCCATTTCAACCGTCACATTATCACATTAAGCTGTAGTTGCGTTTTACCACTTCCAGATGGACATATTATAATCATTCTGATAGAATTTGCATGGTGTCAAAGCGGTTCTCGCGCTCTTGTTGCTGACAAATAACGGAATATAAAACGGCGATAAAGTTTGAATTTCATACTTTTTTATATCCAAGACAGCAATAATGAAAACTTGGTCTAGCATATTTTCAGAAACGACATTACAATCGCGGAGTTTAATAACCAAGAACATTATCGAGAAAATTAAATTGATATGAAAAAGGATTCGGCGCAACGCTAAAACCGAACGAGAACGATTACACGTTACAATGTCGCGCAAACAACAAATACATCTTTCTGTCGGATCTGACAAAATAATAATGATTGTTGTATCCGTAGTAAAAAAAAACATTTAAAAAAAAAATAAACACATACATTATTGATCATTTGATGATTTCACACAAAATACCAAGCAGCACGGATACGCTCAAACTTTGGACATATACATGCCGGACACTCTGACCGACGTGGATAATACCGCTTAGGCTGTGTACCAGGTAAATGATCAATAATGTACTTGTTGATTAAATTTTTTTTTTATACTACGGATACAACAATCATTATTATTTTATCACATCCGACAGTAAGATACCTTATTGTTAGCGCGACATTGTAACGTGTACTCGTTATCGTTCGGTTTTAGCGTTGCGCTAAATTCCTTTGTAGATCAATTTAATCCTCTCGATGGTTGTTTAACTCCGCCATTGTAATCTCGTTTCTAGGAATATGCTAGACCAAGTTTTCATTAACGCCATATATTTTTCTAGTTGATCAGAGTCACGTAACATTACCTTGTCGGTCAGCGCGAATATTTGTGTTCGGTGTGATGGAGAAATATATATATATATATATATATATATATATATATATATATATATATATATATATTGACGATAATGACCGTGACGTTTACATCAATGATCGTTGACAGCGTTATCTAATCAGCCAGACAAGAAGAAAAAAATAATATTTACGAAACCTCTGCGACTAGAAAGCTCATGATGGTGACAATGACAACATTTGGAATAACCGTCAAAGAGTTTGAAAACATTCTCTCGCATGAGAAATTACCCGACGGTGTAATGTTCAAGCTTGTCTAAAGATAATACTAGGAATAACAAGTAATCGAGGACACTTTGCAGATAATATTATTATTGTATTTGAATGATGTTGATGATTCGGTACATTTTAATCCAAAAACTTACCAAGGTTATTCTTGATTTGCTGATGTCATTTCCATTTGTATGCAATTTCTTCGCGAGGAAATATGGATCATTTTAATCCATTTTCGAGAATAATACGAAACTCCACACTGGAACCTGATCTTTTGTACAGTGAAATTCAATAATGAAGTTGTGAGTTATATAGAAACTCGAAGGTATTCCGTTGTCGCGTATGGTGATATTATATGCGATATCGTCGTATCGGATCATGGCGTTAGTTAACACGAATTTCTTAAAGAAGAAAGAAAAGTATTACAAAAACCACCACTGATAAATGTAATTTGATCTTTTCTAAGTGATATTATCATCATTATAATCAACATATATGATATTATCACCATAATTATTTCTTGTTCCGTTTTGTTCGGTATATGGAGTAATTGCTAACTTTACTGGACTATCAACGTTGAAGATTACTGCTTGAAGTGCTTCCAGTGCAGTAAACTCATCCTTCCCCGCGGCGAGACTAATAAACATCAGAAAGAATATTGCCATCTTGGATATAAAAGAGTGTGAAATTCGTTATTTTATCGCCGTTTTATATTCCGTTATTTCTTTGCAGCAAGAGCGCGAGAACCGGTTAAACACCATGCAGCACTACCGAATTCTGTCAGAATGATTATCATACGTCCATCTGGCAGTGGTAAAACGCAACTACTGCTTAATTTTGATAATGTGACGGTTGAAATGGGATAAAGTGTATCTGATAGCTCGTCTGTAGATGAATAGCGATGCAACGATACGTACGTAAATGATGATAGTTTATTGTTTATAGCGCTCAACTTTCTTTATAAAAACCATCTTTCATGTTTAAATCAAAAGTGTGTTTTATATTGATTTAATCAATGCAAATAAAACTAGAAACTCAGAAAAGAGAAGAATCAACTTATCAATATGCAAAGGTGATTGTGAATAGTCAAAGAAGGAAAATAACTTCATTTTGTAGCGGACACACTCGGCAGAGATGGGAGTTCATTCATTCAGTCAATACACAGTTGCCCGTGGCCAGTCTAAGCTCTGTTCAACTTGAAAATATGCTTATTTGTATGTGATATAAATATAATATATTAATAGTATGTACGATATATCAGTGATTTATACAGTTTTAATTAAAAGGAAACTCGAAAGGTCTCGTTTAATTTTAATTTTAATGACTGCATCTCGTAGTATATAATGTATACAGCTTATATATATATATATATATATATATATATATATATATATATATATATATATATATATATATATATATATATATATATAGCTGTCGTTGTGTTTCATATAATTAAAACTTCATCAGGCATGCCAGAGAACAATAAGCGTTTGTTGTGCTTTACACTAGCTCCTAGCGCGTTTAAATCCTGAGATGACCCAGCTGAGACAACATGAGATAAATAGAGTAACGCTAGCAAAACAATTAGATTTCCCTGTCGCATGAGTGAGAAATGTAGATATAGGACCGTTATATCATATCCCACAGAAGGTGACGCTGACATATTGAACAATATAAATCATTTCTGGATTAGACTGGCATATAAATCGAACATGCTTCTAGTCATGAGAAATAAAGAGGAATATGTTTCAGCTTAAATAAAAACAGGTGTTCTGCACGATTCTTTGAGTTTTTTGCTGTTAAATAAGGTGACCCAAGAACATACCCTCGTACCAAGAGTTTATATGCTAGCTTGTGAGTAGAAAATTTAATACAGGATATAAAAAGTAAATATTTTATTGTCAACTACAGTGCATATATTGAAGTTTACGAAATTAATTGGGAACAATTCATTTAGTAGCCAATAAGTGATTTTCAAAATATTTAGTACTTTAGTGTGTGTGTGTGTGTGTGTGTGTGTGTGTGTGTGATTACCCCAACACACACACGTGCGCGCGCAGGTAGATTGATTCCATAATTAGTGGTCTGAAAACTTACTCTCCCTGTACATGGTTGCACCTTTCTGGAGTGAAGAGATATTTCTTGCTTCATGGAAAGACAATAACGGGAATTTGTTTCTTAGAATCGCCTTCTCATTAGAAATAGAGTTTTTTGTGTGGAAAAGTTTTAAATAACTATAATGCCATGTATCATATTATTGATTGCCAAACGATGAGGCTATATGGTTATTATGAAAACATCAGTCTATCTGCCACCATGTCGTCTATTTCTTCTCGATCATTATGAGTTGGCAAATAGTTTGTAAACCCATGATCATTTTCCCTCATTCCATACAAAAATACGCTTCCCATATCGATCAGTCATTCGTGTCAACCTTACATCCATGTAACACCTGATCGATTTTAGCCGGATAAATAACAACTTATACTAGAATCTAGTCGCAATTCACGTTTTTCACGATTCCTTCTACAAATATTAAGCTACACATGAATAACTGTTGTTAGTTACAAAGTCTATACAAAACATGTGGAGGGCATCTATCCAGAAATCTAAAGGGAGGTCACATTCATACGAAGCATAAGCTATATAGGATAATTTCATCATCAAAATCAAACATGTTAGAGAGTTACAATTCTTCGCCCACCGGGAATAACACTCCAAATTATGGCTGTTTTCTCTCTCTCTCTCTCTCTCTCTCTCTCTCTCTCTCTCTCTCTCTCTCTCTATATATATATATATATATATATATATATATATATATATATATATATATATATATATTATGGCCTTAAGGGGCTGATTATTTTAACACAAGAAGAACACCTCATAGTTCTCATATATACATGCATCCTGAAGTTAGCAATCGACCGATCTTATAAAACAATGTGTGATGTGAGATAAACAAAACTATCATTGCTCTATGACGTGTCAAATGTTCCAATGTCAAAATAAATTCAGTCAAGTTGATTTCTATTAAATATTTCGTCGTTGTGTCATAAATATAATACTCATTTTGTCAGAAAATTGCCACCATCACACCTTATGGTTAACTACACATTAAAAGTTTTAAATCACATGAAAATACATAATCACTGTTTTCTTGATCCAGGATTATATATGAGATGCCTAAAGGCCAAACAGTATATACGATGACCGAAGCTAATATTTTCAGCACCAATGACATATTCATTACTTTGATTGACTGGTTGACAGCCCATCCATTAACTATGGATGTTCTGTAAGCCTGGAAATCAAAATATTGCTAGTAAATCAATAGAATCCTTTATATGCATGGTGTAAGAAGGATACTTTTACCCGTGGGTCAGAAATTTACTTCAGACACGAAGAAATGCTAACTGTCAGGCGCACAATTGCCGTTGCACGATATATAAGAGTTGAAGTCAAAATGGTGCATTAAATTTGTCAATAATGTTGCAAATTCAAAACAACAAAATGAAATGAATGGAAAAGATCCACTATTGTGCTAAAGCGTAAAACGTTAGGTTTTCACTAAAAATGAATTCAGTGCAAACTTTAAACTATCATTGAATATATATCAGCATTCAAAGAAATGTGTTAAAGACAGTCGATGTAATGTCAGTATACTGGGTTGGGCACTCGTAGGAATATGACCCATTCATATTTGTGCAATTACGAAAGCAATCTTCAGCACACAGTTCAGATGCTGTGCATTGCCATTGCCGTAACAATTTCATCTACTTTGCGTCGAAAGATAGAACGTATTCCAACGCCATTGAAAGTTTTCACATAATTTATCCTTGTAAACCTTAACCTTTACGTTCTGACAATCAGTAAAATTTCGGCAGACGTTCTGCTGTTTAAAAGTTACAGCATTATTCACGCTACCCCACACTACTTAGGCCATTATGTTTTCGTTTAGTAGTGTGAGAGAAAGGATCTTTCACTGTGCTGTAGTGTTGTATAGTAAACTTCCACTCGAGGGATTAACATTTGCGTCGTAAACTCGTCCCAACCCTGTGTATGACACAACATTCTGACATCTGGGTGGAATTTTCCTTTCCCACACCGATGCATAAAACGAGTAATACTAGATCCTTTAGGTTTTTTTTGGCATTTGTTCAATTTTTATTTATTGATATTGTTTTCGAGTTCCATGTTACGTTGATGATAATTAGTTAGGTCAGTGTATACGTGTTTTTGCTGTTTGTAATTAATATTAGTATTGGTATTGGTGTAAAAAGAAAGAAAAGTGTTTGTCTCCCAATGTTATACAAAATGTTCCAAATCTGCATTAAAAAAACCCAAACAAAAAAGAGTAAACCCCCCACGGTAAATACAATCTACGTTAAGTATTGCACATTTTTAAAAGGATACTGTTTCTCCCGGTGACAGATTACATCAAATTTTCACATTGAGACAGTTATCCTTACAATGGTCACATGATACAAGAAGACTGGTGTAAATGAGTGGTAATAATAAAGGTCAACACTAAACAGAGACAAAGGGCTTGAATTAACTTCCATCTACACCACAGGTGCTCGACGCGAGCTTGATGTGGGAAACAAAATAATCTGAAGGAAGAAAAAAAAATCATACAGAGTCACAAAAAAAAAACCTTAGATTACATCCATGACCCATTCTGGCATAGAACCCTCTCTATCATGACTCTTTTCATATATTATGATAGAGAGGGTCCTATGTCAGAATGGGTCAATGGGGTTACCTCAGGTATTTTTGTCAATCTGTATGATTGTTTTCCTTTAGATTATTGTTTTTTTTCAACATCAGACTCGCATCGAGCACTTGTGATCTACACCAGTCTCATTGTATCACGTGACCATTATTAGTCACGTGATCAACATTAGTCGCCAATAAAGAGGTATATTATTGACTAAAATGTCGAATTACTAAGATATTTATGCTCTGAGTGTAGGAAATTACTAATGATCACGAAATCCTGCAGCATCCAAAATAATAAAATGCAAATAATCTCTACGTGGATATGTTTTATTCCTTTCAAACTTAATCTAACTGTGTACTGAACAATGTATGTGGTTGCCCTCGTCCAGAGGCGTCCCGCCAATCGCTCTGCATTTGGACATGTACTCGCTCGAGCGCGCGTCGTTATGGAGATCCACTGCTCTTCCGCTGTAGTGGTCCGATCCGCAGTGGTGACAAGCTCCGGCAATTTCATTAACCTATAATATAAAATATTATTTAAAATGACAAAGGTAAACCGGTGTAACATTTTCCCCAAAGAATCTGATAACTGTTTTAAAAACACAGTGATTTACTGAAAACATCGTGTTACCCCGGCCTTATGGCCAGCTAAGCTAAATAATAGTGCCAGATATTTTTTCAACGTACCACTGGCTGGTTACGACATTTTTATATGCATATTCACGAGAAACAAGGAAATCTTATCACATCTTATCACAGATTTAGAGCATAGTGGGTTGATTTTCGCCCCTGGCTGTGACGATGAAGTGTTATCTATATCAATATTTTTCTAACTCCTGGTACAAGATTGTATTGAATTTTGTGTAATTTGTATTCATGGTTGTAAGTTGTACAGTTCATTTTTACTCAGATTTTGCCTACGTGACCTGATTCTGTTTTAGGAATATTAAGAGCTCAAAATTACGTAGGATTTATCAATATATGCTTACATATGTGTTGACCATTACTAATATAATAATCCTAGATTTGGTATTTTAATCCCTTGAATATTAGTGTTATTCCTGATTTTTATACTCAGGATTTCTATCGCTATTATGTATAACAGCATTGATAGTGGGCAGCCTTGCCTCACTGATCTTTGTATTTCAAATTTATCTGTTTTTGCTCCATTTACTTGTACATTCGCAGTTATTTTATTGTACATTATTTTGGTCCATTTTTGGAAGTTATTTCCAAACCCAAATTTTTCCAGTACTTTTTGCGTATAATTGTGTTCTAATCTGTCGAAAGCTTTTTCCTGGTCGAAAAGTACCATAGCATATTTCGCATCTGAAAACTTGCATATTACTTGGATCAAAAATGATAATAACTAGTAAGTCCTCCGTTCGCAGTCAACTTGATAACTTAAAATATAGTATAAATACTCATTGTAGAAACTAATTTTCCACCAAACGAAAGTTTTTAGCAGAGCTTAGGAACTAACACTGTAAAACATTTGCAGTACGTAACAAGATATAACTGTTATCTTCGTACCTTTTTCCGTACCATCGATACGTCAGTACCGACATTTGGGATAGTCAGTAGTACCTACATTGTTGCAACTGTGGTCGCTTTATAGGATTTCATATAACATTTAAGAGAAAACTCAAACACCAGGATCTAAAGCATAGGAGAGTCAAGTGCGACCACACTAGACGTCGTATATTCAACATGTTCATAACGAACAACGCAATATTTTACGTTTACGTAGAAAACCCGTGTGAACATGAAATACTACGTATGACAAGTAGCTTTAGCATAATTGAAAAAAGCGGCTCTCATCTGTAATGTTTAATGCCAGATAATTTTAAAATACATTTTCTGAGGAATGTATGTGTACCACCTTTAAATTAATTATGATATACAAGTTGGGAGGCGTTATAAAACGTAAAAAAATATACAAAGGCCGATATGGTTGCTATATTTAATGCCATTTGGACCTCTTTAAATGGAAACAGTTGAATAAAGCTAGGAATATTTCTTCGAAAGATCATGATTTGGTCTGACAAACTATTCAGCAGAAGCTGATACAACAAATTTCTAAAATGGCTGACATAATGTCAATCATTGGACGTCAAACGGGGCACTAATGCCATTTAGGAACACCCGCATGTATGTGACAATTTTTTAGTCAGACCATTGTGTCAGTATTGTCAACAGTACAGAGACAGTACTTAATCACAATCTTTTCAAGATGGCCATCGTTGCAGCCGCGTTGAATATTAAACGACACCTATTTATAAACCACCATGTTTGCAAACATTTGGTTGACGAAAAGCCCCATTGGTGACATGATCAAACGTTCTAGAGTGATAACGTTCCTTTGGGGATATGTTTACTACCATATGTAATGAAGAAAGAAAGCATTGTAAAATAAAGAAGATGTTGAAGCCTAGTACTTACGTGAATCCTACCATGAGTGCCAAGGTCATGCAAATAACGCAGCAATGTCTCGCTCAAACATACATGCCCTCCCGGTGCTCCCGAGGGGCATATACTGCAAGTATAGCTGTTAAACAAAAGGAAAGACTTGTAACATACAAAATCAAATTCACGTACTTTGGTAACACATTTTTTAGAGAAGATATATAGAACCATGCCTTCCAAACAACAATTTTAAATCACCTGACGTAGAGCTTCGGCGTCTCCTCTAACTTTGTTATACCAATCGCTTCATTAGAAAATACAAAAGCAGTATCTTTTATGACCATCTTGCACTCACCGAAACGTTTTATGAGGAGAAAAACGTGAAAAAGTGTTTTGTATATGCGTGATTGGAATCTAGAATACAGACAAAACATTTAGTTGTACACTTCAATCAGACAAAAACAAAGAAACGATTCAACCAACACTTCTCTTATTTTTTTTTTTAAAATGCTTTATGTGAACATTTGTTGCAGATATATCTTGTGATAGAGAATATGCGAGAACTGAGGCATTATATATAATGTGTGTTATCTGCTTATTACCTCACCTGTTTATTAAGTTTCAGAGTTGACTTTGCTTCAAGAGAAATATATCTACGAATCTTCACATTTAGCAAATTTTGTTTCGAAGAAAAATGAAAGAATATGTAAATATATATGTTTGCATGGGTTTAACGTCCAGATAGTGCCGATTAAAAATATGGTTCTGCCATTAAGATGGGAGTTGTATTTGGTAATCGACTGGAGATGGGACCGCTGACTGTTGCAACAGCAGCGGCAGCCATGCCTCTATCAGAATTGTTTAGTAAAAGTTGACAGATTGAAATTGTATTAAAAGTATTTTATCATTAAATTATATTGAAAGTAGTTTTCTACTAATATATACTACGATCAATTTAATTTATTTGTGTATTACAATTATATACTATTGTAATAAAGATTGGGCCCTTTTGAACTAAGGCAAAACTCTCTTGCACTATACATTTCTCTTGGATCATAAGTCAGCAGAAATTACACTTATGTGACGCACATAGACCCAGAAGGTAATCTGTAAGAAACGACGAAGCATCACTTAGAGATTCCGGCTAAACACAAGGACTAGACGTATGACCAAATTTGGCCGCGTCCTAAGACACTGCGTATAAAAAAGTGAGGAGATTTGTTGGGGGATACCGTCCCGTCTGCGTACAATTTTCTATATAGTATAAGGATTTTTAATTTTAAGAAGTTAAAGTAAGAATTCAATCTAACATCGGTGCATTGACAACATTGGAATATTTTAATATTTCTTTACTATTCTTTAATATAATGTATTGGAAAGTTTGATTGTTTGAAGAACTTGTGTTTACTTGTAATTATGCTATTGATTATAGTAAAATACGACGTTAACTACCAACTTCATACTCAGTAATAGTTAATTCAGAAATAAAATGCTATTTAAGTGATAATGTTTAATATGTTGTCACTTTAGATTACATTTAGTCAAACATATTTGTACTAAATGATTGCGGTATTAGTCTGAAACATTGAAGTTTAGATTCTTTAACTATCGTGAACTTATTAGATATTTAATTAATTGGATTTGTTTCTAAAAGGCAGAAATCATACAAATGTATGAAATAGGTAAGCGAAGGAATATAGTAGTTTTACATGTATAATTTATATCCGTAATCTAAGTTTATGTAGATTGATATTGGAATGCAATTTTTATATGTTGAGTATTTCAGTAAAATTAGTCTGCGTTGTCGGAAACTCAAAGAGGCTTGTATCATTACAGCAGTATTTTTCAACCTTTTTATTGGAACAGAACCCTTTGGAGCGTTTAGATTGCTGGCGGAACCACATGCAGTGACACAAGAAAACACCGATTGATACAGGTGTATGTGTGTAACACTGTAATTGTAGCCCAAATCAAAAAAAAAAAAACTGTGTGTCCAGAATAGCGGATATTACTAGTTACTAAGTTACTGTATTGTTACCCGTTAGCATCAGTTTGCAGTAGCGAACATTTCAGTGCGAAACTTGTGCTTGGTGATTTCTACAAAGCCGTTGAATTCGTGGCCGAATGTTCGAGAGAGACACCCGAAGTTCATCTTCGACAGACAAAAGTCGTTGTCGTTTCTTGTTTTTGATGGAGGTCATAGCAGAAAATCCGAACTCGCACATGTAAAAATTTGAAAACTGCAGCAGAAGTCGCAAAGCTTTCTCAGCGATAGCCGGGTACTCGTTTTTAATTAATAACCAAAACGCATTCAAGTTCAACTCTGCATGTTTTAGCTTCAGAGTTCTGTCACTCGCAACGCTAACGAACTCCTCCTCTTCCTTCAAAGTAAACTGTCCTTGGCACGGTTCAAATTCCACAAACGGGTTTTTAGCCCAGTCGTACTGGTCAACATATATCGACGGAAAATATTTGCTCAGACTATTCAACAGAACATCCAAATGGGTCACAATCAATGGAAGAATTTCTTGGTAATATGTTTTGAACAACACTGGAAACATTTCCAAATTTCCAGCAGATGCATGCTTCTTCCAAATTACCAATTTCTTCAGAAATGCGTTTATTCTGTCAGTTGAAATCAAGACGTTTTCATGTCTGCCTTGCATTCCACTGTTCAAAATGTTCAATTCATGAAATATATCGGCCAGATAAGCTAGTTTGGAACACCAACACTCGCTGCTCAGTACTTCTTCAAAATACGTCAAGTTTTCACGATAACAGAACATCAGTATCTCCTCTCACAGCTCGTAGAAACGAGATAAAACGTTTCCGCGAGACAGCCATCGTACCTCTGTGTGTTGGATGAGTGTGATATGGTCCGCTTCCATGCTTTCCTAAAGTGTGGCTAACTGGCGACATTTCAGAGGTCTCATCTTCATATAATTAACGATTTTCACCACCATGCCCAGGACAGACTTTAACTCGGCTCCAACTGTTTTAGCAGCTAGTGCTTCTCTGTGGATAAAACGGTGCGTGACCATGATAGCTGGATTCATCTGTCGCACCAGCGAGACAAAACCTTTGACATTTCCCGTCCTAATTTAAAAGTGAGGAGTGTTATTTATTCCAATCAACATTCGTCACGCGGCATTGCCAGTATTTCTTGAACTATTGGATGCTATAAACTATTTTCGACTTACTCTTTTAAAAGGTCTCCTGAATAAAGTCACTTGTTATGTCATGCTCTTTAGGTAGAAAACTTATACCTTTGTATATAAAGCAAACCACTTATAACTAAACTTTAATAATTGTTGGCCGAAGCTAACTGTTTTGAAGTACACATTGTGCACTTCCTATAACAATCAGAGATTCTTGCCTGTTGATACATTGATGAAAACTCAAGGCCATTTTCACATGTATCAAAACAGTTTTCTCTTTCCATTTACTGGCTGAATTATTTCTTGATCGTTTAAGACCGGTCTTCCGATTTACTGGCTGAATTATTCCTTGATCGTTTAAAACCGGTCTTCCGATTTACTCGCTGAATTATTTCTTGATCCGTTTAAGACCGGTCTTCCGATTTACTGGCTGAATTATTTCTTGATCCGTTTAAGACCGGTCTTCCGTTATGAACAGTCTATTTTGTGTGCTTTTCCACAATCGATTTTTTAATAATCTCCTCACGTGCTTCGGAGTCCAGTAAAAGGAAAGAGATGTCGCTCATTTATTGCATATTACAAGCCAGGGGAGCATAGATGTATACTCAAGTAAAGTCAGGGCCGTATAGAGCCACCAAGGGCCCTTTGGGTAAGAAAAACCTGGGACTCTCCTTAATCTTGTTCCAACCAAAAAATTTCTTTCATAAAATTAAAACGTGTTGTTCACCAGGGCATCCTTACGGGCCCGGGCCCAGGGGATATATCTGCAGTTTACCCTGAGTAAAGTATAATCCTTACTCGATTAACCCTTGCTACCTCCATCAGAAGCCATGTTCTTTATAAGGTTCCAAACTTAACAGTAGAGTGTTGTTTAATCTCAATGTTGAAAGTTCAACATTAATGAAAAAGAGACGAAATAAACGCTGACAATAGAGTGACTAGTCGATTGATCAGCCTTAATTTTTCTGACCATCAGTAAAGTAGAATATGAAGAATGTTTTGCGTGGTATTGACACAATCAGAATCTCAGCTGAACAATGTCTAGTATCCTATCCTCCGTCGAGATTGGAAACAACCCACAAATAACATGTTTATCCATTAATGACCCGTTTTTGGTTGTACATGTAAATGTTTTGCCTACGGTATAAATCTCATTCACGAATAACCGGAAGGTCACTCTCACGGTTTTCTTATGATAAGAAACTCTCTCTCTCTCTCTCTCTCTCTCTCTCTCTCTCTCTCTCTCTCTCTCTCTCGTGGGACTTACTGGGAACGCGAAGCCATATGTCCATTGCACGTGTCCCGGATGTTATTGAGAGCATAAGCATTGTCATGGACGCCAGAGGGATGCTGGTCCCAGAGTGAAATTTGGTGACTATTGTGCTGGGCGAGGATCTTACAGGCGAGGTCCTTGACAGCCGCACTACATGAACCGGTACCACTAGAGGACGCTGCAAATATAGGATATGTTGTATCTCTGGGTATTAACTTGCAAAAGAGTGGTTTACCTTCCAGTCATAACTTGTTATAAACCTAGGCATCCTTTCCCAATGGCTCAGAGCCAGTTTTCATCACTTTAAGTTTGTTTGACTAAAAATACATAAGTTTTTGAGGATTTCTTGGAAGATTAATTACTCTTGTTGCGATATTTCATTGACTTATTTCTCCAAGCAAATCTGGATGGTGGTGGTGTTGGTATTTCTTGAGCTCAAGACTTTTTCTATTAGTATGTGTTCTTAAATGTTACTTACTTTTGGTTACATACCCTTATTACAGTGACGTGTAAGGAAGTATGCATCCAGACAAGATATCTAAATGTTAACGTTTAATGTGAACGTTTTCATTGCACAAAATATCTAAAATTTCGACTTTCTAATTGTATCATTTTATCGACTAAATAAATCGAAATGGAAATTATTACTATTATTTTCTTTAAGCAAACTTTTAATAGCTTCCGTTTCAAAACTCAAAGTTATTGTTAGATAACAGCATTACCGAAGGTACACAAGTACTTTCTACACTGATTTTAGTTAGTCCTTCCAAATGTAAAATAAGTAATTGTTTCCTTTTGCCTGTTTTATACTCCACGATTTCAGTACTAACATGCTGTTCCTGAACACTTTGAGGCGTCAGCTGTATTCAGATAGTTACCGGCTACCCAGGCATTCTGAAATTTTATGAAGAAGATCAATTTATCAGTACACCCAAAAGGCGTTAGAACTTAATGAATGAGGAGTAGGAGAGGACTGTTTGTTGATAATGGCAGCGGAAATAGTAAATGTGATCAGTAAGGTAGCGTTTGGATGTAATACAACCCACTTACAATATATATACATATATGACACCATAATAATTGAACTGGCTATATAACAATGCAAGCAGGACTCAAACCCCTGCTGCAGTAAAAACGCGTATTGATATACTCTTTCATTAAGATTAGATCACAACCATTAGTTCCGGTTTAGTACACGAATGTAGTCCCAATTATGTTTTGAACATTTTGTCCTGTCTCCTTTGGGTGGAGATACAAGAGTTAGATGTAGGCATTCTTGGTATAGATTTAAAGGTAGTTGTTTATTCTTTAAAATATGAGCTTATGGTGTGGTTGTCTGTGTGTTTCTCAGCAACAGTGCATATTGGCTGATAAGATCTTGGTGGTGAACCGGAAGTGAAATCTGTGTTCTATTGCACACTGATTTGTTTACAATCCAGCCTGCCAATGAAATGCCGGTGAAACAATAAAAAATACTTCACTGTGAGTTTATCGTTTGAAGGTATTTAAGATTGAGATATGATTTATTATCATTAGGACACAAAGGAAAGTTCAGTACTGAAAAACAAATGTAGAGAATAGCAGCACGGGGTTGGGTCAACATATCTCTCTTGAGGTAAGACTCCTCCACATGGAATCTTTTGCAGCTTAATTGAAGTCTCTGAGGACATCAGAACATCTCCGGTTTTTTGCTGATCGTGCTACTAAATAATGCTTGTCCCATTTGAGCCATTTCATTATTACGTTGAGTAACAACTGATTGTTACCAGACTCAGACGTGCCAATGATAAAGGCTCAAATATAATATGATAACACCGAACGATGTTTAACCGGTGCTTGTTCGAGTGTAGCTGGAAAGATCACATTCCTATTGTAGGAATATGTTATTTACAATCATGAGCCTATATTGTGTTCGATGCAAGGCGTTCACTGATACAACTGGGCTGAAAGCAACAAAGACGAAAAATAACAAGCCAGCTCTTAAAATGAAGTACAAAAAAATAAGTTTGTGGCGTCTTCCGAGAACAAGGTGGTGTTGATATTGCTGTGTCAGTTCTGGAACATGACTTGATATCAGACTTGACGAACAGAATCAACCAAAAACAGGAGAAGTTCCAGTGAATGCGACATATCGCTTATCATGTCAAGTTAATTTGTACGTTGAAGTCGATAAAGAATAAAATCATGCGAGAATCTCTCAACAACTGGTTGATACGATCGGCTATGCGCGGCAATTTAGTCGTGGTCTAATTAATTGTCTGATAATCATAATAATGGAGTCGATTTATTATAATAAAAGAGGACACTGAAAAAGTACAGCAGCGGTCAGCAAACTCGCCGATGCCACATGTGTCTAGTGTGGTGTTTCCGAAGATTGATTGTACGGACAGACAATATGGCAAATTTATGTGCTGATACCTAAAACGATTCATGATGGGCGGTTGATGAAGTTCATAAGTCAGATATTTGGTTCCTACCGCATGAAAATATCACTGACACATCACGAAAACGGCAGACTTGTACATACAAAAAAGCGTCGACGGTAGTCGACATTGTAAGTAGATACAAACAAGCGGAACCGCTATCCACTAAAAGAGCAATATAAGTATCAGTCACGTTTGAAAGCATTTATTCGCCTGGACCCTTACACTGGCCACAATTGCTACATATTTATCCTGGCAGAGAATTTACCGGCGCGCTACCATCGCTGATACAACAACAACGTTAAAATCAGATAAGGACATGCCGCGTTACATCGTAATTAAGTAGTAGTTTAATGATTTAATCGAACACTTGCTGAGCGTTCCTTGGATATCAGTACGCCCCAAAATTACTAAGCAAGAACAGATCTTGAGAATGTGTTGTTTGTCTACTGTACGTGATATTCACGTTAAACAACGAATTCAAGAATGGAATTGCTATGACGCTTGTTGATTCAATCGTGAAGAAAGAGATCACAGTTAAATGACGCGACTTGACAGTCTGACTGGTGCTGGGTATTGACCTGACAGTCAGCTATTTATATGTACCTGGTGAATTTTAAGGCGGTAAAAAAGAACAACTGCTCCTGTCTGGAGTGTAACCGCACATACATTTTCCAGCGTAGTAAAATCTACTGGTACGCCTGAAATTTACTGACTAGATTCGGCGGGTCCTGCGCGTGGATTTGTCCGTGAATTACATGTAATTCCTGGAAATACACAAATACCGATAGGTTGGATTCGCGCTTTGCTCACTAGGACACTAGATCAGATTTACACTCAAAATACGTCAGAACTGAGATAATTTTTTCTCACCCAAGCGACAGAGAAATCTAGCTGTTTTGCTAACCTTACTTTTCTTATCTCAGTCTAGTCACCTCAGACCAGTCGTCTCAGTCATGGTGTCCACGCGCTGAGAACTACTTTTGACCCCAAAAAACTTCTTGTCTTTTGCTGTGCCATAGTTGTTCTCAAATAAAACAACAACAACAACAACAAATAATATACAACCAAAACATAGTTACTTAAGGTCAATCTGTCTTAAAAACACACCAAAACAAAAACATTTTGATAGAGACAAATACACACACGCAAATTATTTCGAGGTTTTAATATTATGTTAGTTCGTTCAAACTAGCATGGTCAAGTTTATTCTATATGCAGGACTAGCTCAGTACATTTTCAGATCATTAAATGTAGCTAAAGCAACTGAATTAGTTGTAAACACTTCGCGTGAAACATTGTATATACTGTTAGCTACATTTAATGAAGCTGACCTGAAAATTTACTGTGCTATAGATAGGATAAAATTATCAATAGTGTTTGAAATGAACTATGTCAGAAAACACTAATCCATGCACATACGACTATATACCTATACACTTCATATCATCCCAACTATCTAAACAACAACGGAAAACTTAGCAACAGCCAGAAATGTGTTATGTCAAACATGCTCTATTATAATTTTGTTAAGCATCTCCGTTGTGATCCAGTTGAATATACCTGCAATATTTATTGACAAATAATACACTTACCAGCCAAAAGGAATCATTTATCCCTCAACTCACTAATCCGTAAGCAAATTTCACTGCATCACTTGCCATATTTCCAAAAGACAGAAATATAAATTTTCAAAGAATCAAAGTTTAGCACATTGTTATTCTCTGGGGGTCCGCATATTTGGAGGGTGATGAGTGTCTTTTATACGGGAGTGTGGGGTACTAAAAATTGGAAATGATGAAAGGAAACAGTTTCTTTCTAATAAATTTTAACTATTTATTGTTAATTTCGTATGACATCCATATATTAAATGTGATAATACCTCATTAGTATGCGGCGTTTTATGTTGTTATTTTTCTTTGCTCACGCGTATGAACAGTGTACTTCGGACGCAACGGTCACACCACAGCCCTCATTAGCTTATTTGTATTCATGCGCCACATGTAAACATTGCGAGGTGTACACTTTTAAAGAGTTATTTTTACTTTAAAGGATAATATTGGGTGAGAAAAATAATCTACGTTGGGGTTTGGACCGAGACAAGCCTCGTGGGGAGACAAATAATATAACCCCTAGGCTGGGATTTCATTGTTTCGGTCCAAACCCCAACATAGATTCTATATGTAACTCTCGATACCGCCAGATACATTAAATTTAATCCATCGACGCCATCATCGACGCTCTAAACATTAGTATCTGAGATTGTTAGTCAGTGTGATGAGTGAATTGTTATTGATGGTTGTTGAGCCAGAGCCTGCTCCACATCCTCTACGGGAATATCGATGGTATCATAACAAACGTGGG
The DNA here is from genome assembly GCA_030141615.1 of Unio pictorum. NCBI lineage: Eukaryota > Metazoa > Mollusca > Bivalvia > Unionida > Unionidae > Unio > Unio pictorum. Next base: position 2,548,376 of record JARLTB010000207.1, on the reverse strand, counting down.
TTTGCTGGGTCCTCTTTCTTGGAATATCAACTAGAATATTTTGGGCACGAGTATCCACTGAACGATAACATAGTAGAACTGCCAACGTGTAAAAATCTTTCTAGTTGTATCTCATATAGTCGACGTTGAAGAGAATCGCAAACAATATTTCTGGATGCAACTATCAGATCATTAGAGAGACATAAGTTTCAGAAGTCATTGATCGAAGTTTCTGGAATTACACTGAAAAATTATCTCACATTGAATCTTGTCCGGATAAAGTCTAATTAACACTTTTATCTCTCGTAATGATTCATTGCTGGCCAACGAATCGTCGACGTGTCTGTTTTAGCCAGTTGTATGGTGAGTCTCCCGTAAACGGAGGATATTGCAAAAGATCATCGCACATGACAAAACGCAGTTTGTTTTGTTTCTAACCAGCCAAAAAATATTTCTGACATTTATTTGGACACAGTACATATTGCATCCTAAATGATGATTTGGGAATATATTTCTCACCCATTCGAGTTGGTATCCACGTGTATTCCTTCCTACGAAGAAGCTGTGATACGTGCAAGACTTAACGCCATTTTACCTTATCTCCCTGGCAAGTTTGTGAGTTGGAGGTAGCACTGTCATATCAGAATGTTTAAATAAGTGCAAGGCTGGTGGTTTAAAAAAACCAAATCGCCAGGATCATTAAGATAAACCGTTTTATGTCGTGAAATGGGGCCATGAACCGATGGTGTCGATGCCGGTTGTGATAATTGATCATTACAGTAATACACACGATGTAGAATAATTACATATTTGTGTATTTTTTAAATTATCCAATTTACACCATTGAGCTAAATTGCTGTTATCAATATCCGTGTTTAAAAGGCGACACTAACACCGTCTTTGGAAATCAGTTAATTATCGACAACAGGTTTATTGCTGCATATGCAAGCATGGAGGATCTGAGATAAGTAAATTGGGGAGAATCGCTGTCGTAGTAGCTGATGATAGTATCAATCGCTGTTCCATCTGGTAAGTTTTCACAGTCCCCGGTCGTTAATACGTCCTTGCTGCCGTATCTGCAATTATAAAATCAAAGTTCTGCTTGGTCCATAATTAATCCTTTGCAACGGCGCTTGCTATCAGATGAGGCTCCCTTGTTAAATTTGCCAATAAGTTTTCGGTTCATATCTTTTGCAAACGATATATTGTCATATTCTGGCAGCTAGATCCGCTTCTGTGGCCAATAAGAAACTATAGTCGCACTCCCTGTCAGCACTGTCATTATGTTCTTATCTCAATAGCACTAATGGAGCCCAACCACGTTTATATTTGAGCAGCAATCCTTGAGGTTTATCTCCGTATCTGGTTTATTAAAATGGCGACCAAACCAAGCAACAATAACCGGATGAATATTTGCTGTAAACTCAAATGATTTAATCTAGTAAAATCCGGTTGTATTCATTTCTGATAGAAGACCGTTTTTTAAACTCTGGTCATTACATGTGCTTGCGGACCAAATTCTGAGAAATACGGCTCACATTCATCCGCTTCAAGAAAACTAGGTGGGGTGGGTGGTAACAAGCTACCATATTAAATGAAATCAACTGGATTTTTGTATTCCAAAGGCAGTCGTGTCCTAATTCAATACATGAACGAGTTATATCATTGAATAGTCTCCGCGGTGCTGGGCACCTTGAATGTTTTTGTTGGGCGACACGAGGACCCACAGACAAATTTGTAAACCAATTATGCAGCAATTGATCTGTGACATTTGTGTCACCAGTTTATTTCTGCGTTGCGTGTTTCGTCTTATCATTGAGATTATTTGCGATAAAGTTGACCCGACGGTAGCACGAATTGATTCACGCGCAATTCCGATTCTTGATCACTCTGAAACAGCCAGACCGATACACAATCGTTTTCGCTAATATAAATTTCCTCAAAAATATTATCGTGGTAAAATCTCGTAGTTTTCTCGGCGTAAAAGTTTGTCACGCTTGACGTCCACGCATGAGCGTTGTGGTCGATTCAGACTATTAGAGAGCCAATAGTTTTACAGATGCCGGAATCGTTCAAAACCGGGGTGGTTATTGTTTCTGCCATTATGGGAAACTTTATTTGCTTTCCCAACACTTAGATGTATTCCATCCGGTCCCCATTGTCGTTTATCTTGTATTCATGATTTTGTTAATCCTTTTCCTGGTCCGGTGTTTATGAAATATTCTGTGATCCACTGGGCTGCACAGTTTAAGATACCAGTGGCCGTGACAGCGGCAGCAGCAAGGATGCTTGTACCCCGCATAGGTTGAATGCCATTAATCAGGCGAGTTTAAAACATAAAGTGCTTAAACAACAGCAGTCGCACGATATAGCCAGTGAATAGCAACAACATTTTCGGTACAGAAATTTTATCTGCAACGGCGATATGCTGGTCATGTGCTCGTGACTATTGAACAGGGTCTAGCTTTTGCAGGATAATCCATGTTAGGCCTTTCTAGTCATCTCGTTCAACAATAAATTTCATTCTAAATAAATACCGCTTATCATCATCTAAACGATCAATAAACATCGCCGCCCGTTGATCATTCATCGTAGCATCGAAATACGTTATTATTATTTTTTACTGGTGGTGGAATGTGTCTTTGTTTGCCGGGCAATTTCAAATCTGACCATTTATAGTTTATCACGCACATACAAACTAACAGTTAATTCCTCCTACGTATAGCTAAGAAAATGACCATCCTGGTCGGTCTGACGAAAATATATTCGTGACAACGGTGGATTATGACATAGTAAATAAACAGGATTATTAGGCACCGATTATATGTTTTTTCTGTTGTGTAGCCATATCATTATAGACGTTGTAAAGCCCTTAGAGTTTCTAAAGATTTGGCGCTATACAAAGTCCTTATTATTATTATCATTATAATAATTATTTAATCAAATGACACGGCGGGTCCACATGAGAAAAAGTAAAGAACATATCTCTGCTTGGCTTACAAACCAATCATTGCTACCATCAGTTGTGTCACAACCAAGATTTACAGAAATCGTTGACATGACTATTCCTGGCGATAAACGACGACCACCAATCGTTGAATCGTTATTATATCGCATAATATCTAAAGGGCTTTTTATCTTGTCCCATGCCGCGTAAATTGTACCGATATCCAACCAGGTAGATTGAACGTAGGAAACTCGTCTTCAGTAATCTTAAAATAATCAAGAAACTGCCCTTTGTAAGTTTTGGGCTGTATCGATAATACAGTTTCATCAGAATAATTAACTACTCTTTCTATCATAGATTTGGGAAAATATTCCTCATTATCCGAGTAAGCCATTGCCAGAAATTTAAATGCAATGGCATTTTCATTACTATTTGTTAGTCTGCTAAAACCTCAGATCGCGTTAGTCGTGATGGTCCAATATAAATTGGCGTTTTCAGCAGTTATCCCAATAAGGGTCTGATTCACGATTTATATATGTCAACGGCGTAATCGGGCGTTAATATTTCAATGGCGGTGCTCAGCGTTGGCGCAGGTACTTTGACGGCGAAATTTGATATTTGCTCGTTATAGATTTGATTCTACCCTAAATTTCATCATTGATTTCTTCGATTTGATATGATCCCGTTGTAATGACGTTTTAGTCTGGGATGGTCTGGCCAGATAAAAAAAAAAAAAAATTGACTTGTTGCCCGCATACCAATGAATTGTAACCGTCCAATTCACATATGGTTTTGCTCTGATATTTGGCGAACTATAATAAAATCGTAATTGTGCATGTGACCGACTGAGTGGTTGTTTTTTTTTTTTTAAATCGGAGTTGGACAACCAATATCAAATTTTCCCTGATATCATTGTGGTAGGCGGCGGGACGTGTTATAGATAATTACTTCAAAGATGCAAGTATACCAAGCGTAGTTTGTTCTGGGGTCATTGTTATCTATGAAGATTCTAAATTTGGTGTTGGAGCATTTCAGCTGACGTCTATCTTGTGATACCAATATATAATAAATATCATTAATTGCAGCAAATTCACAATCTAATATTTAACCGTTGAGCACCCCTGTTGACAGTATCGATGCTATATTCATACATGCATGCATCGCCCCGTCTACTATTTCTGTGTGTTCATGTAATTTCTTATTGGCACATGTAGATAGTCGTTTCGCGATAATGTTAAGAAATCCAGCAATGATGCCGACAACAGCGACACCGATTCCAACCATCGGCGATATTACATGCGTCGCTGACAACGTACCGATTAACGTCCTTGATCCAACGATCAGTGCATATAGGACAATCTCGATGTCGGATGCGGTATTTTTTCGTTTTGTCGTGGGCTCGTCAATGCTTTTTTACAGCGATGGTTTCCATGCTCAGCTTTATTCTACATGTAAGGTTCTGTGGGATTCATTGTAGCACGAGAATATGCTAAGTAATCACCTGAAGTGTTTGCGCGTCGAATTCCAGATACCACCAGTATGTCATTGAGGTTAATTGTATTTATTTAGGATCCAAAATGAATATTTCCTCAGTAAAATTTAACACGACTGACAAGGTTGCAGAAAATATATCTGACGCCATGGCTATTTAGTTAATATCTTAAATTTCTCAGAGCTAATCACAGATTGCATGTACACTACGGTGTTTGATATTGCTTTTTTGTTGTGACCATGTTCCCGATCCAGACCCCAACATGTATACCGATTTGAATAACTCAGTCGTATGAATTACACATGCGGTACTCGCATAGATGTTTCGTCGATGTCAGCTAGTCGTGTATGAATTTCAGTTAGCTTGGTGTCGACGACCATTATATTTCCTAAGAAATCACCAACAATTTGTTGAAATCTACCAGAGTTTCTTTGAAGATTTGTAAACGCGCCTACTTGAACTTCATGCTCAGAGCGCAACGTGGTTAATCACTCATTGTTATGAACGTGGAACTATCGTGGAGCCTATTCCGGTTATTTGAGTGGACCTGTCATTAAATCGCCGGTTCTATAAACACATTTACGGATCGATGCGATTGACACGCTTGAGTCTCCGATTGGTCAACTTTCAGAAAATGCCGGGATGTTATCGTTGGTCGCACCTACCAGTAAGAGGACAATAACGACCCATTTAATATTGCTCGTCTTTAGCTGCCCATGTTGACCTTGAAAAACAACAACTTCATATGGGTCAGTTCCAGCGAGAGTCATACGAACAGCAAGTTCATCTGGTGTTGCATATTTTGACAAATCAATGTCATCTGGACCTTGTTTTTAGCAGATCTTCCGTAAATATGCACAATTATAAACTCCTGACCTGTTTAAAACAACTGGTGGTGTACTCGTACACGGTTTTATGCGGCGGAGCTCGTGACCTTGATATGGCGTTTAGGACAGCAATTATATCTGGACACACACACACACACACACATATATATAAAGACACACGTTAATATCTGTGTTTGTAATGTTGAATATCAAATGGGATGGCAGTACTGACAGATTTTTAAAAAATCTATTGGTCGTGCCCATCCATACGAATCAAGATAAACAAGACTATGTGTATCAACGGCGTATGCAACACAGAGAGTTCCTGCATATGAGCTTCCATCGAGATTAATTATACCAGTTTCAACATGGTTTGGTTGTTCCGGCACCTGATCACGCATACAAACACATCTTAAGGTTTTGATGTTTAATTACGAAGCAGAATCATGTAAACCAAAACTGGGCATGGAGAGTTTCACCGAAACGTCCCTGGCAATCGCAAACTTTGATCGTAACTAATTCCTGGCAATCCTAGACACCGTCCGTGTTCTATCGCCCTTTTCAATGCCGACAGGGGTTCGAACGGTACCAAATGCGGCTCCTTTATCATCAGCTGGAGCTGCAGCTTCAATAGACGCTGCAAGAAGTCGAAATATACCGCCGGTCTGTGCTGTATCGTTGATGGCGTTCGTTGAAAGATAAAGTCGCACACCAGTTTTTATTTCTTGGCGTCATTGTAAGGTTTTTGCTGACGCTGAGTCAACGATAGCGCATTCAGGCCTAGCAACCCCCTTGATTTCAGAGATATAATTGTTCCACAATTCTTTTTTGCCACCAATTGAAGGTTGCTGATCTGACCAGGTGTCAGTATGACATTGACGCGTTGATGCAACATTTTATACAACAAGGGTTCAATTACATTTTTTATTCGGACGTATCAATGACTCTCAATCGTCCGTCATCACCTTAGAGCTGCATTGTCTTGGATGATAATATGACTGATCATTCTGTAACAACCAGGACCAACCGATATATCATTAACAGTAGCTCGCTCGTGTATGTCAACGACACATTGTCGAAACAAATCGAGATGTTCCAATGAGAAATAACAGATCGGGTATTCAGAACAGTATCAATGTTTTGATCATACCCCATAAATCTCATCAAACTATGATACGTCAGTGCTACGTTGTTTTGATCGAAATTTAGTAGTATGTCTTCGGATGGTTCCTGGTCTCTATTTATATTTAGTGAAATCATCAAACTGTCAAACACCATGGGATTTCTTTCTTGCTTTCAAATCTTGCATTAGCTTGAAATGCGACGAATATATGTCGTGGTGCTTAAATTCACCGTTGAGATTCTATGTGCCATGTAAATATATGTGCTGTGCTTCTAAGTAAGGGATAAATGTCAACCATCACAGTGTCGATTTACCAACGTTATCCATGAAAAAGAGCAACCGTTGTTCTTCAGTTAATAATGGTGTCATTCTTGGCATCTATATTACCAATGATGATAGTTCCACTTCACCAGCAGCTGAAACACTATTGCACCATAATGCATCCCTGTCATTGGCCTTTCGAACTAACCTAGCCTTATATTTGGCCCCAACGATAACCTTTCTAACATGTCTGTAGAATTCGAGGATACGTGGCAACGATATCACACATCTGAATCTACCACCGGTATCAATATGTTATTGCAAACCCAAAGTCGAATTCGAGATCAAGGTCATGGATTACTGCGGCTATGTCAGCATCAGCGTTGCTAGCATGGTTTCTTGGTCGTCTTATATCATACAGTGTATGGTGAGGGTAGGCAGTAATATCCTTTGAGAACATCATTGATGTACCAGCAGACCTTGACTAATCATCGGAATATCTTGCAAGACCGAATATAATCGTAGCAACATCGACTTCAGTGTGACATACGTCGATTTGTTATCATTGGTGTTATATGGGCAATTTTAAATAACGCCTTCATACCATTATTAACAAATTTTAATCTATCATTTGCTGTATATGCAGCATTGTGATTTTTCACAAATTTACCCTGAACTTCAGTGAGAGTCTCGGCGGGTAGAAAATACCTTGATGCACCTTGGACCCGTAGTTCGATTTATTCACGTTGGTTTTGTTCTTGTGCTTCATAATAATAATGTTGATAATCACGTACCCACTCATCCTTGAGTATTGACGCATCCATGTCAAATGCGGGATCAGACATACGTTTGAACATTTGAAAAAAAAATATTACATTACGTCTGAAACGATGCGCTAACACCGATCATTAAGCGGTCGATCAGCGACAACGACAAGCCAGACCAATACTCGCACTTACCGTAGGTTATATTTGTTCTCTCTCGGTCGCTTACTCTTTTGTTAGTTGCAGGCTGAGTGACGGCGCGGCAGTTAATTATTTTAGTCGTCATTAACCGCATGCTGGTTTGTTATTGACAGGCTTGGTTTCGACAGGTTGGGTTTCCTTCTGAATAAACTTTGAACAACATCACCAATCCCATCTCCGCAGATAACTTTATATACTGGTAATCGTGAATGTATCAACATAACCAATTCAGGTCCACGTTGAGCACTGTGTATAATCATATTATTTTGTTATCGCCGAACTAAATCATTAATAGTTGTAATAATCGTCGATAAATTCATCGATTAGTGCCCGACAGACCCCGATATCCATAACACCACCGGTAAATGACAAATAGCGACTGCTTCATTGATAATATTGGGGAAATTATTGCCGGCTCGCCTTCCACCAATCAAAATATCAAGTCGATCATCGACAGCAAGGACGTTAATAGGGCATGTTTATCATGTTGAGTGCTAAGCCACTTCCTCACGTGTCTGCTTTTGTTAACCTCGTTTCAAATCTTGGTCTTAAAATTGATCTCCTTTCTTTCCTTGATTTTTCAAGTTGTCTCTGCGTTTATTCTTATTTTCGTTCACTTACAGTCTGACTAAAACGTTTAAACCTATAATTGTCATCTGACATATTTTGATCTTCTTATTGATTAATCTGAATGCAATCGAAATGTAAGAAGTAAAACTGATTGTACATGATAGGATTTCATATTCTGCTGACCACAGATACAACAATAAAATTACAGTTTT